>JAULBM010324392.1:0-13353 GCA_032357055.1 Geukensia granosissima | reverse complement strand
TTTGGTTGATGTCTTCTGAAGATATTTTTGTAATTCAACATCTATATAAACTATTATTAAATTTAAATATTGAAAAACAAATTTAAATATTGAAAAACAATCTAAACTACATGCATTATCGGATGGTGTGTGATATTGCCAGCAGACTGTATACATGGCCTTTTGTTAGTCTTGCCTCAGTGATCTCTTCAGCTTATTGGGGTCACTGTACTAGTTTTTTTCTGTACATTGTCAATATTGCTTATCATTGTTATTATTGTTTGTTTAAATATTATGTCTAATCATTAAAATCATCGCTTTAATCACTGTATCAAATTTCATGTTGATTTGATTTAGAGATGGTACAAAGGAGATCTGCTCGATATGTCTGCAGCAGATACCATAATACATGTAGTGTATCCGACATGCTGAACACACTAAACTGGCCAACATTAGCAGAACGCAGACTATGCACACGACTAGTCATGATGTATAAGATCACACATCAACTTGTTGCAATACCATCCAGCACAATCCTACTGTCTGTAAGGGGTTGGTCAGAGAATGGGGAAATTGCAATTATTTTATTCCCCTGCATAATTTTACGTTTAAATACATAGCAATCTACTCATTACACAAAAGCGTAACTGAAAATCTACCTGATAAATGCTTAAAGTCACTTAGGAGGTGTCCTGAAAGTTTGTTTTGAAATCCCCTGCTTCAACACATGGTGAAAGTAAACAAAGGATGGCTGACGTCACGTAGATAAGGCAAGTCCATTTTTTAGAAGGGTGTCAGTGATAGCAATTGAAGTTATCTCCCATTGACCACAATTTATGGTCTATGAATTTCATGCCATTTTATATAATAACTTTACTAAATATTTTTTTCAGCATTGGAAATGACAGTTATTTTTTTTAAATATGCCTCATTTCATGTGTTCCCATTAAATTCTGCTAAGAAACACCCCACCTAAAAAAATGGACTTGACCTATCAACGTGACGTCGGCCATTTTTGTTTACTTTTAACATGTGTAGAAGTGGGGGATTTCAAAACAAACTTTCAGGACACTTCCCAAGTAACTTTAAGCATTAATCAGTTAGATTTTGAGTTACGCTTTTGTGTATTGAGTAGATTGCTAAGTATTTAAACGAAAAATTATACAGGAGAATGAAATAATCGCAATTTTCCCATTCTCTGACAAACCCCTTACAGGCAGTGGGTGCTCAACAACAAACGAACAAAGAACCAATTTGTACATCTTAAATTAAAATAAATTTGAAAGTTTTCCTGAACTGGACCATTCTCGTTCTACCTTTAGTTATAAAGCTACATGATCTTTACTCTATGTCAGAGCTTGTTGGAACAGGTAATACGGTTATGAAAGGAAAACTGTCTGGCGTATTCTTATAAAATATTGTTTATTTTGTAGACTAAAAAGTGGGAAGCAAGTTGCAATAATACGTTTAGCTATTATGATGTTTTTTAAGCTGCGCCGGTTTTTTAATTCTCTAGGGTGATTTTACATTGTGAAAGCAGCCATTTGTGTGCCGGAATTGGCTCTTTGCACGCGAGACCGGGGGTACACATTATCAACACATTGCCCACAAAAGACTGACAAAGAGTATAGTTACTTTTTCATAAAGTATTGCTGCTTATTCAATATCTTGTTAAGTAAATCAATCTAGATAAGGACAAATAAAATCAATTCAAAGTTAACTAAAATGTGCAGAAACCGAAAACAAACAACAATACACAAAACATGCAAAACTCTTCACGGAAAACTAAAGCTTTAGCCGTATTCGTATAAAAGGGCAAGTGGTGACCAACGTTATTCAAAAATGCTTTTCCTCTTGGGATAGATTTTGCTTATAATGATACAAACGGCGCAATGTTATGGAATGTAAACATATCCTAGCATATTTTGGGTAACATCACTTCGCTATTACATGTTTTGTTTGTTGTAAATTACGATTAGAGAAAAAATGTTATGACAATGATTGGAGTGGTTAATTAATTGGTTCATGGATAATAAGCTTTAAACCCAGGTCTGGCCGCGAACCAAAATAAAGCGTTGAAACCCACCCGTCTTAAAATATCGAATATGAAATATGACAAGACATATCTAGTCAGCCAAAAGTTTCCGAGTGGAATGAAAGCGAGGGCGAGTAGATGCGCTTTTGAATTTAGAAGCTACTGCGCTAATGGTGGCACTTACATGTATATTATGGCTAGGAAATTTAAAACCTATTGTCAGTCGCGATCTGTAGTAGTTGTAAACAGCACAAGAAGAAACAAAACTGAAGTTTCGATAGTGGTACATGCAAGATTTAATTTGCCATTGAAAATGGCCTCTTTTCATCGGTTTGTCAAATAATGTTGACGCCATGAAAATTTTCATTTTGACTTTAAACTTTCTACAATTTCTCCGTTGTAAACATTTCCTTTCAGCAGGAATCGTTTGACGTTAAAGTCCTCAACTGAAGTGAAAATTTTCACAGCTCGTTGTGACCAGTATCACTGATTTAATTAAGAAATCTAAGAAATGTGATCTTCACATTGTTTAAAGTGTCATTTATTGTACCGGAAAATCTTTTATTTTCCAAAAAAAAAAAAAAAAAAGAAAAGAAAACAAAACTGGAAAAACAAGCAGAACAAGGAAACAACAAAAACAACGATAACCAAACATTTTTCTTTTTAATTTAATCTTTCAATTCAAGTTCTCAGTTTAATATATTTACTATCAGCAGCAATCGCTTTAAAGTAAAATCCTTGGATGAAGCGAAATGTTAAATAAACAGTTCTTTATGAACAATGCCACTGTTTCCAATGGCAGAAGTTGAAGGCATGTGATATGGAAATTGTTCTTTTTAATTTATTTTGACACAAAAATTATTTATTTGACAAAAATATAGACTGGTTAATTGTAATGGGCTGCTTTTATTGATTTATTGCTGCACTTCATTCAGAGGTTAACAACTTGGTCATATACCTGGCGGGAATAGGTTTACAAGCTACCAATTAATAAGGCCTGAGTAGAAGGCAAGTAAAGAGTTTAGACAAGACAATCTCGAAAGAAACAAATTTGCCTAATGGAAACAAAAAGAAAATACGCCTAAAATATTCTTATATTTTAACAAAATAAAAAAAGTTATTTTAATGTTAAACTACAGCTATTTTTCCAATGGTAAATGATTCCTCCATCCTTCATGACCCGAGTCGTCACATTTTATTTCTATTTGCACTTGTATCTTTTAACATCATCAATGACAGAAGAGTGGATGTCTTTTCTCCACTTGTAATCATATTTGGAGGGGTGAGCATTTTTTCTGGTAATATACTGCTAAAAAAGCCCCTGAATAATCTATAATTGCACAAATGTTAAATGTTTAATATCTCATCCGAAAATGTAATTTTCGTCATCTAATAATATAATGAAGTTTAACCTTCTGATCATTTGAAACAACTCTTAGACTGAAATGCTTTCATTTTTCATTCACAAGGTGAAAATTTTCGATTATTCGAACTTATAACTTTTGAAGAAAGCTGGTAAGCATTCAGGACCTCTTACATGTTTTATCTATGGTTGTTTATTAAACTGTAAACCGTCGTTATTTGTAAACATAAGGTTTCCAGTTAATATTCTACAGCCTGTTGTCAAATGTCAAGGCAAAATATGAATAGTGTACTACAGTTGATTAAATATCATGAAAGGTTCAAAAAGATTTAAAACTGTCAGGTCATGCAAAATATTTTAAACAGAATGATTTTTGGCTAATATTCATTTTTTCACATAAATAGATGTTTTCATGTGTGATTTATCAATTTACTGTAAAATACATGTAGTATTTAAAAAAATATTTGCTTTTATTAACAGCCTTCGTAAAATAATTCATACTGAACATTTAGATTTACGTAGGTGGACTTTTGGTTGGTCAAACACATAACACCTTAAAAAAGATAATACAAGTGTCAACTAACATTACCCAGTTTTATTTTTAATGGTTGATTGCTGTTTAAGTCAGCGGGCAATAATTCAGCAAAATTCAGCCGTAAACAAGCTAACAAACAATAAGTCGACATGAAGACTGTCAGCAGGAGACCGGTTATCCACTCAAAATTTGCTGTGTCAATCGGTCTTTAACGTGTTTAGAGGTCTAGTGTGGAATTCCCATGCTGGAAATCAAAAGTGCATAGTCCAAAGAGACAAGACAAATTTCAAACAAACTCAAAGATAAAACGTAAACAAAAGGAACAAAAGTTTGGAATCGACAAACTCCTTTACAAAACAGGATTTGGATCAGGTGCTCCGGAAGGTTTAGCATTCCCTGTCCTGCGAGCAACACCCGTCGTGGAATCCTTCATTTTCAAAACCGGGTTAACGTCAGTCCAAGAAGAGGTAAACTTTCTTTGTATTACGGCAAACAGGTCCATAACTAGTTTAGGTACACTGATACCATATGGATCAACCCATTCGTGATAGCGACCATAAAATTTTAGGAAGGACGACTTCAACCTTGATTGGATATATCCTTGTTGTAGTAATTATGCGACAACAGCAGTGCTCACTTCCTGATACTTGGAACTGGCACGAGATTATCGAATCAACTGAGAAACATAAACCCCGTAGGCAGGGTAAGCAGAAATATTGCCACATAATTTTGGAAGTTTACAATAGGAAAGTTGAAGTCATCCCATTGGTCGTAGATCTTAAAAAACAAGTTTTCCCTCTTGGTTAATTTCGAGGAAAACATTTATGTATGAAGCAGACCTCTTTGAGCCCGCGGTCCTCCAACCGCCGGGACACACCCGGCAGAGACGTCCACCGAACGCAGGACCACTCAACGACAAAACATCATCGATATAGCGAAAATTTAAACTAAACATTTCCTAAATACTTGAGGTCTCCCTCTGGACGGTTTGTGAATCTGTACAACCTTCACAACCGGTGGACAATTATCTCCAGGACGGAGAATCCTAGTGCCAATGTTTTCCTCGGCACAACCGTTTGGAAGTCGGAGAAACCGAAAGGCCTAGCTCTTTACACCGGTCGCTCTAGGGAAGATGTTATTCTCTAATAGCACATTTAGCCTGAAAACACCTATTTTTATATAGAAATATTTTTTTTAGATGGAATATGTTTTGCAACATACATTGTTTCAGTGAAATTCACTCAAACATATTAATTTATCTGACAACAGAACCTTAAACTATTTGGTCAATATCTTCTCATTTGGCATTTTCATGGTTTTATTGTACTTGGACTTTTATTTCAATTCACTCGTTTATATACGAGAAACCAATACGGTCGCAACATGTTCATTGGTCCAATAGTCAATAATGTCTAATGATGCTTTCCTACAAAGATGCCTTATCTGGTCTACGGTATATTTACAACTTATTCCTTCACCATCATGGAGAAATATTTTATCTCCTGTCTTTAACTGTGCTGATATATTTAACTTTTCTGCAAAAAAATAAATATTAAAAATATTAAACTATGTTTACGATTATTGGTTTATCTCACTAGCAATCGATGAAAATTACAGTTCGTGTAGCTATTATGTGCGTTTTCTTAGATACTGGATAAGTAAACATGTATTAAAAATATGAATACATAGATGAGGGCTATTTTTTCCTTTAATAGGGAGTGTTTGTTTGAATCTGTGTTTGATAGATCCAAAGGGCGCGTGCATACATAAATATATGTGTGTATATGTGTAAATGTAGATCAAACAGTAGCGGCTTTTTATTAACAGGGTACCAATTTACCCAAACATTAAACCATTGTTGTGACGTCAGCCTATTCATAAAAGTGTGGATTCTTTTTCATGAATCTACGCCGAGGAAAGCCTCCGGACAAATTATAATCTTATTAGCGTTACAACTTTTTAGTCAATTAGTGAGCACAATTCGCACCTGCGCGTGATTTTCAGTAAGTTTGAATTACCTCCAAAATAATAGGGACAAATAGGCGCGGCGCGGACTCTGAAGCCCGGTGCTTATTTAAAAGCCAAATATAAATCCCGCTGTTTATAGTTCTTGTTTCTTTTTGGGCCGCACCACATACCCCCCTCTAAATTCGCACCCGACAAGTGCCTGTGCTATAGGTCTATAGATGCGTATCAATAAGAAATATTTCATAGATTGGAAATCAATTGTGATATTAAAACATTGATGTTGAATGCCGTTCTATGCCGTAAACTACAGGCTTTCGGGGCAAGTATCCTGTTAGATTAGATATTCAAAGACAAAAATATCGGGTCAGGAGTTTTTTCAAATAAATATTCAGTTATTACCAAAGGTTATATAATTATTCATGCACAAATCAGTTTGAAAATATATATTTCTTGTGATTCAAAGCGTGGTAAAAATTAAAACATTTATACTGAAAACCCAGTTCTATGCCCTATAATACAGGCTTTCGGGGCCAGTATCCTGTTAGATTGAATTTTGAAAGAAAAACATATAACATATGGGGTCAGAAGGTATTTCAAATAAATATTCAGTCATTACAAATAAGTGATATAATTGTCCATGCACAAATCAATTTGAAAATAAATATTCAGACCAATTTCTTGTGATTAATGTGTAGTAAAAATGCAAGAAGGTTTTGCGCGAAGACCCAGTTCTATGCCCTATAATACTGGCTTTCGGGCCAGTTTCCTGTTAGATTGAATTTTAAAAGAAAAACATATAACATATTGGGTCAGGAGGTTTTTCAAATAAATATTCAGTCATTACAAATAGGTGATATAATTGTTCATGCACAAATCAATTTGAAATATATATTCAGACCAATTTCTCGTGATTAATGTGTAGTAAAAATGTAAGAAATTTTTGCGCGAAAAATATTCATGCTTCTTGAAAACTGACCCCCCCCGGAAAATTCAAATGGTTGTCTCCTTAGTGTACATCTAATATTATAAACTGTAAGGTTATGTACCATACCGTATGAATATATCCCAGTTATCTAGACCGTACGAGAAGACAAGCCGTATTGGGTATTTTATTACTATTAAGGTTTTTAGTCGGAGCGATTCAGAGCTCGTCACAAGGAGCAGGATTCACCCTTGTTGAAGGCCATATTTCAAAATTTGATATCTGCTTGGTTGCATGCGACGTGGTCTTTATGACATTTACGCAATTTTTTTTCTTTGGATAAAAAAAGGTACAAATGAGCATATAACCAGGAACAGTGGAATAATTAATCCTAAATTAAATACTTGAAAGAAAAATAATGTGCGTTTTATGTTAAAAAAATAGGGAAAGCAGAATTGAAAAATACAAATTCTATCCTTAGAACGCACTAAAGGAATCTTCCGCTTTTTAATATCATGAATATTTGTTTGTTATTCATTAATCCCTCAAAACAGGGTTCAGTGTTGTTTAGTCAAAATTTTAAAGTGATGGTCAAAACCATGGGCGTATGGTCCTATCATATTCATAGGTACTTGGAAGAAATACTCGAATGGTCCCGATCGTACGCATGTCATCTTGAAGAGCTTTATCAGATCGACTCTTCCTCGTATGACTAAAATAAATAAATAAAATATAAAAATCCATACTATCTTCTTTCCTTTATTGGAGAAAATCGCCAGATGAAGGGGAAAATTTTCGTACCCTGCACAAAACGTCCAATAAGGGCGCGCTGTTGCAACGAAATTCCCGACATAACACATATCTCCGCCACTTTTTGTATTTCTTCTTTGTTGAGTTTTTTTTCTATTCCTGGATATGATAGAATGTAGCCCGCGAAACAGTTTAAATTTTCCTAAGAAATTTTATGCGTTAAAAATCCTTATAATTTGAATCTCTTTAAAATCGGAAAAATTAGAAAAAAATATGTAGTGAAATGAAAATTACAAATAATTTATACCAGAACATGTATATTCAAACTAGATATTTTCTTTTACATAACAAGTAGAAAAAGCATACATACATAAATTACGGGTCTTCGTCTTTTAAACAGTAACTGACTTCTTGATTGCCAATCATGCGAATGATTAGAATGTGAAAAAATATATTTATAAAGTTTTGTTTTTAATGTCTTCCTTTATTCCGGAAAGTGCTCACATGAGTTCGTGCTTAAAACAAACTCAAAATAACTAAGGAATATTGTAAAATGATTAATAGGCGTCCCAACAATGGTTTAAGTACGAGATACAATGGATTAGTGTAAGTTTGTTGAATTAATCCACTTGACCTTCGGGTTCGTGGATTATTTTCAACGAACCCACACTTACCCATTGTATCTCCTATACGTAAATAATGTTTTGTACTTAAGCGGTCTAAAGAGATCGACCTACACAGCTTTTTGAGTGCATTGTACAGTTGGCGGATGAGGAAACAATTTCGTTGGCTGTTGTGATGTAATAATACGGAAAGCCTAGCGTGGATTGTTGTAAATGTTGTGTTTGCAAAATTTAACCCTCCATGCGCGTTAAAGATCATTTTGCTAGAATTTGTAAAGTAGGTTAATGGCCTCTATAATGGGAGTTTCCCTTGATTCAGTCAGAACCGTCGTTTTTCTGCCCATCTCCATTTCTTTGTTGTTATTTTGATAATTGTGAAACAATTTCTCGTCCTTTACATGCGTAAATGCATGCAAATAAATGCTAAACAACAAACGAAAAAAAACAATTAGTAATTCTTAAATTAAATATAAAGGTTTCACTGTGGCAATCTCGATTTATCTGAAAAGAACTAGTTTTAATAGATATCTATATCACTATACACATAAAATACAGAAAATATTTATTTGACTATTGAAATATTTGCGACAAGGAACTTTGATTCTGTTAGAGAAATTCTATTTTCTACATAAAAGTCGGTTTTGGCAATTTCAATCACTTATTGACCTTCCTTAGTGTATAAGGGAAAATATGCGAAATATGTAATTTCGAATGAAACTAAAATTTTAAACCAAATTAAGACTTTGACCCTTGCAATTAATATATTATTTTCCTAAACGTACTTTTCACTTTTTTAAAGATTAATAAACCATTTTTATCTGAGTTATAATTTTTTTTTTAAATCTGTCTGGCAATTTTAAGATTTTAAGGTAAGTGCTTTCGAATTGCATAAAATAGAGCAAATCTGTAAGAAAAAAGAAGAAATAACAGCTTTACCTTACGACTTTTAAAAATTTTAAATCGAAAAAACGGAAATGATTGTTTCTGCAGGAATGTATTGCGATAAAAAAACAAGCTTTCAATTGCTTGTGTTCTGTTCACTAATAAAAAAATGCAAGCGTTCGAATTTTTAAAGCTACAGATGTAAACAGAAGTTATTACGTCTAGTGTTCATCATGTTGTTCATTGTCTGTTGAGAAAAGATGCACATGTGTTTTTTAAGACATTGTTTATAATTTCTGGTATATACTAGATATTTGAACATATTTTGTTAACCTCATTTATGCAATTGAATTCGAATTAAGAATACTACAGGGATAGAAAAGTCTTCTTCATAAATTGATTTAGAAATTGAGTAACACGACAGATGTATCTTGTTGAGCAAGATATGATCACCTTTCCGGAACACCTGATCTCGCCCCAGGTTTAAATATTATTGGGGTTCGTGATGGTCATGCCTCAGTTGTCTCTATTGTCTATGCTTTATTTTATTTAAGTATTGCAATGTGAAACCGTCTTGGTCATCCTTTGATGAAAAAAGTTATACATAAAATTTAAGTGTACTATAAAGTTTCCCATTCGATTATGTCTGAGGCACGAATATTTTATTTAATGGGGGCCAGGGATTTGTATGCCCAGGTCAAGAGCCAAATAATTTTATCGTGTAAAGTTAATGTAAGAAAATTATTTTGGTATCTTTGTTTCAGACAGAGGGTCAGAATTTTTTCACTCCTGATGCTCTCCAGAATATTTTTTTGGATAAAAATTAGGGTCACATGTTGTTTTGAAAAAAATCCCCCCCCCCCCGGGAAAATCAAATGGTTCGTGACATATGGTTAGAGAATAAACATATATCGACGATTTATTAATTGGCTATGCTTTGGATTAGACAAGAGATCTTAAGCAATTAGCTTATACATGAATATTCCATGACAAATGAAATTTCACTTGGTTTTTCTACAATAAGTAACTCGCCGGATGCCTCTATTTGATAATCAGAAGTTCCCTTCCTGAGCATCTGAACTAACATAAGTTTTTGTAGAATTCGCGTTGCCCTATATTTTGTAATCAGTGAAATGTTGTGCGTACTATGCTTGTGTTCGTTTCATTTTCATGGGCATGTTGTTGTCTCCCTTCTACAGAGCTACAGAGCTTATGTTATTTGTAATATTATTCAACTCTAAATAAAAATTTCTGTTTCTGTAATATAAAGATTATTGACGGTCCCATGATATCTTCAAATTTTTTTTCTATTGTTTATTCTATTCAAATTCTAAATATGCTAAACATGATAATTTTGGGTTCACAAAACAGGCCATTGAAGAGGGGCAGCGTTTGGTTCTAGTATGGCTTACAATATAATCCGATTCCCAATAGGATCAACATCTTGTGACCGCTTCCCTTTTTCTTCGAGGCAATTTGATTCCCGGCTAGGTGAAGAAAAAGTCAAACCAAATTTAATTGTTCTGCAGATAAACGTCAAACGATTACTTTGAGAGTTCTAGTTCCCTTATGAACTCATCAAAAAGTTAATTAACATCTAAAAAGCCATTTTATCTTTTCTCAATTCTCTTTATCATGTTTATGAATACTACTGTTTCATCGTTTGTCATTGCGAATACTGCTTCTCAACGGAATATTGTATGTATCAAAAAATATTTAACATTGCGATTGTTTAATAAATAAATATTATTCAACGTTTTTTCACAAAATGTGATTGTGGCCACCATGAATTTCAAATGTTTGACGTAAACAATTGGTATATTTACCAATATGGCCAATAAGTACTTAAGGGCAAACGGTAATGCCTGTGATTTATTGGAACAAATTTATAGCAGATGGATAATTTGATTTATTTTTAATTGTTCTTACCGATGTCTTATTTCTGACGCAAATTGACCCTACTGATTATGACATCCTGATTTGATACCGATTTTTACATTAAGTAAACCACAACGCTTGTTGCGCGCAAGACAGTTGATGCTTGCCTTTCATGAGCACCTGATCACACTCCTGGTTTTAAAGGAGTTTGTGAATTCCAAGCTTTGTTTCTTTTGTTTTTGTTTTATATTTTATTTTGTTTCAAATTTGTCTTGTCTCTTGGACTATGCACTTCTGTTCTATTACATTGGTATTCCACACTGGACTTCTAAAATAGATAAGAGGCAAAACGAAGTAGACCAAGTGCATAGAAACGTACTAAAAAAAGTTGGTTGAGGAAAATCCTGACACGACTGGTTTCTTCAACAATACATTTATAAAGTAACGGTGTTGCAGTGTCAGATTTTTATGATTTCGTATGAAATTATAGGAAATACATTTGGAAAAGAAGATAGTTTGTGTATCTTTATATAGATTTCTTTTATTTATATCAAATGAAGGAACATTTGTCCCGTTTGAATAAGAAAAAATCATGCAAAAATAATGTGCCCGTCAATTTAAGGACCAAGTGATCAGATTCCCGTTGGCCCTTTTCTCTAGAACAGGTAGGATTAAGCAGAAAAGGATTATCATGCAGATAACAAACCACAAAAGTAAAAAAAGGCTTCAGTGTATCACTTATAAAGCAAGATAATGGTTATATAGGACTGGTCATACATTGACCGAATGTTTTACAAATGCGAAAGATACATATTGGTAGTAATTAAATATAACAACACTTGAATACAGGTGTCAGTTCTAACCTCATCAATATTGGACGATCCAATTGCCACTTGAAAAACGAACGTTCCCTACACAATACTGATATTTCATAAATATTTCTTATTTTAATTTTGCAGAAAATTAGAAAATTAAAACAAGTAGGCATACAGCAAAGTTTTTCCAACAAAATATTTTTAAATATAATGAACTTAATGATAGGAATCGAAAAACCGAAGGGTCGGACTCGACGAAACATCACATTTATACATGCAAAACTAAAATCAAACAAAACTTTGAACAATGCCGACTCTACTAAAAACCGTGGGTAATCACAGGTGCTTATGAAGGTTAAGCAGTTTCACTCACTTTAAAGACATTGGCTGCCTTGATAATTTTCCAATCCGGTATTAGTCATTTTTAGGTAAAGGGGAAGGTTTCCTGGGCGGAAAAAGCCAACAGCCTTTTTTCCAAACAACTTCACAGGAAAATGTTAATCTTCATCTGTGAAACAGATAGTCTATACCTGCCGACAAGATTGTGGAGTTCACCGTAAAATGTTTGAAGTTATGATTTAAACCGAGGAGAAAAACATCCGTTTCTGAGCAGATTCATCTTTGTCTATACTCACTAATTTCAATACTACAATCCTGTAATGCCTCAACCCATAATTGTACATAGCTGCACTCCTCATTACGTTGATTAACTACTAATTTGTCCTTCATGGACAATTTACTTAGATCTATATTTCCATCCATTTCTCTGTTAAGTCTTTGTATGGCGTTTTTATTGAAGCTTTCGCAGTAACCTGAAAAATTAAAATATTGACTCAGTAAAGTTTCCATGAGTACTTACTGGTTCCCCTACTGCGGATTTATTACTTGTAATATATAATTTATTAAAACACTCTAAAACGGCTCAATGTGATGTTTTTGTATTGAATATTGGTTATTTTGGTTCTTATGCTTTTGCTTATTAATTCTCATTTTATTTTTACAGGATTTCCAACATTTTGACTTCGTGCACTGCTGACGAGTTGTTAATTAACAAAATGAATGTACATTGATACAAATTGATATTAGTATCGTGTGATAAATTTATTAAAAATAAACGTTGATTTTCCTTTCTAAGATTGATATGAGCGATCCAAAAAATAAATCCAACAATAGCCTGTTTATCGCTGTTTTTCCCAAGAAACGAAAGTGGTGGCATTTAAATATCATGAAAGTTAGTTTTAAAAATAAAAAATAAAAAAATAAAAATTAGCGTAAATATTAAAACTTCTTTTTTAGTCCATCACCCGGAACCTGAAAAAAAAATTTTGCTAGGATACCTTGGTAGACCGCATTTTTTTCGCAGAAATCTTAAGGGATATATATGACAAATATTTTAACAGGTGTAGTACTAAAAATAAAAATGCGGAAAGGGGCACAACTGGGGTAATTCTAGGGGTACCCTCATGAATGAAATTTCAATCTGAACAGACAGGCTTGCTGAAATTTTTTGCAGATCACTACACGGATGTCTGAAACCTTCGAAGCTGACGTTTCGCATGAAAAGACAATAATTAAATTGTAGGTAATGGGGGAAAGGGGGGGG
>JAULBM010324381.1:0-13353 GCA_032357055.1 Geukensia granosissima | reverse complement strand
ACCCACCCGACGTACGATTAAGAAAGATTAGAAAAACACTTGGATATCCCACCCGACATACCATTAAAGTGAAGCTCTGCTTCACTTAAAATGCATGTATTCCCACTTTTTGTAACACAGGATGCATCTTTAATTTGCTGTATGTTTTTTAAGAGTTATCTCCCATATGGGAAGGTATCTCAACATACCCATAGCCAAAATTATTTAAGAGAGGGGAAGAGGTTACATAAACTTGCAAAGAGAACTTTATGGTCGTGGGTCTGGAGTATTTGCTGCACAATTATGCATTCTTGCTATTTCCTGGCACTATTTTTGCATTGAGAAAGTCCTGGTTTCTGGACCCTAATAGTCACACTTCAAGCTCAATTGCCAGTTTAATAGTGCTTATTGTATTTCATGGGAGGTGTCCTTCATACTCCTCGAGCCCCATTCCCCCCCCCCTCCTGGCTATGGGTATGCTCAATATTGCTGTTTTGTGAGAAAATCTTAAATGATACTATTTTTTGCAAAATCTACAATGTTTACCAAGAGAAAATGTTATAGTCTGATGCACATTAATAGAAAAAGGAAAATGATTGATTTTTGTTAGATGAAATAGAACTGAAATAAAAACCTAAATTTCACCAGTGCTGTTTCAGAAATAATTATATGGGGTGTGTAAAAGGCACTTTTTTCGACGGAAATGCATTTATTTTTGGTACAACAACCCACAGAATCTAATCGGAAAAAAACAACCACCTGCAGAATTTTCCTTAACAGATAATAAATTACCAAAAAGAAGGGTCTCCCCTATAGAATCAGATTTACCTACCATCCACCACCAAGAAAAAAGAAATTTTATAAAGTACAGCAACCCACAGAAAAAACTCCCAGAACAGCCTTCAGTACAGTTACATGTATATACAACATCCCATATGGGAGACAACTCTTATAAATCACAAGATACAAAAAAGCTTCGATTCATAATGCTGCATTTAACAACATTCACAAGGTTTGATATAAATCTCCAGATTTTTTAACTTTTGGTAGCTGCTTAGTGCAGACATGATGGTTTCTATTTAAAATGGTAATTCAAATTTTTTTCAGAAAGATTTTCCTGTATTGTTCCTTTTAAAGTGCAAAATTCAGCTTCATAGTTACCCATTTCCTGTTTTTTCTATGCTGTAAAAATCATGACTGTTATTGAGATATGGTGCCATTTATTACATGGTTTCAATTCATTTACTAATTTTCAGAGATGCCAGTAGTAGCGCCATACACCAGGACCGTGGAATCAACATAGAACCCTACGTGTTTGAATTGTATATCGACCTGATGTGTCAGTTTAAACCTAATGAAGTTCTCAACTACATCAAAATGAATGAGGGTTATAGACTGGAGCAGACACTTCAGGTAGTGTTGTAATTATAGCAGAAAGATTGTTACTGTAGTTGTACTTCAATACTATTTCCGCAATCAGTTTCCTAAACTACTCCTGTCAATTTTGTTAACACCATCAGAAAATTTTAAGCTCACCTGGCCCAAAGGTGCAAACAAAAATAATACTGCTCTTAACTGAATATTATCTAAAACATACACATGTATTTCAATGAATAACCTCTCATGTGCACTATTACAACCAAAACAAATAAAATCTGAGATCTAAACAAAGCAGAAGAAGTACTCAGATCTAAACAAGTGAAACAGGAAGCCAAGTCCAGGAAAAAAGAAATCTGCTACGTGGGAAACATCTCAAAGCCATTCTTTTTTTCAGGGGGATATAATTGATATGAATACTGAAAATTCATGCAAAACAATAAGTGATAGATTTCATGTCACACAGGTACTTCACAATTAATTGATATATCATAGATTATCAGTATTCCAATAAAATAGATGTGGTATGATTGTCCATGAGACAGCCATCCACCAAATGACAGTGGAAATTTTACAGGTTCCATTACGGTCTTTAATAATGAACCAGAGTCCATACCATAACTGAAGCTGTAAAAGACCCCCAAAATGTGAAACTATTCATAAAACACCACAATCGACCTAATCAACTTACAATTATAGGCATTCAGAAATATTGGTAGTTAAAGGGAAGTAGGTTGTAAGACGAGTGAAAGTTTGACTTTAATTTCTTACAGATCTGTAGAAAGTATAAGCTATCAGAAGCTACAGCATTCCTGTTGGAGAAAGCTGGAGATATACAGGGAGCCTTTGGTATTATACTAGAGGTAAGACTCATTTACATATCATGAATATTAAATAGTGCTGGTGATATACAGAGAGCCTTTGGTATGATACTGGAAAGTAAGACTCACTTACATATCATGAATATTAAATAGTGCTGGTGATATAGAAATACAGGGATCCTTTGGTATTATACTGGAGGTAAGACTCATTTACATATCATGAATATTAAATAGTGCTGGTGATATACAGGGAGCCTTCGGTATTATACTGGAGGTAAGACTCATTTACATATCATGGGCTGGTGTTATACAGGGAGCCTTTGGTATTATTCTTGAGGTAAGGTTCATTTACATATCATTAATATTAATTACATATCATGAATATTAAACAGTGCTGGCGATATACAGGGAGCCTTTGGTATTATACTAGAGGTAATCCAAACACAGCTGATAATAACCTGGTTCTCTCAGCTAGATTTATTGTACAAATATCATTGATAGTCAAAGAAAGCTTGATAGTCAAAGAAAACAAGGTATTTTGCAACTGCCAAAAAACAGTATTGATAGCATATAGGACAGTAGTTTTGTTAATTTTTGTTCCCAGTAACTTCAATACCAGCTTCCTACTAAATTTTGAATATTGAATTCCAACTAAATTTAATTAAATGCAACTTTTATGCATTGTTAATTTTGACTTTAATTTTGACATTAACCTACAACAATATGTAATCTACTGTTGGACCCATTGGCAACCTTACATTGCAGGTACAGACGTTTTACAATTTTACTAATCCAGCTTTTAAGCATTTAAATTGTATTAAAAGGGAAATAACTGTATGGTATTTCTAAAGTAGCAGACATCAATTTTCATACATGTTTTACTGGCTTGGCTAACTCATTGTGGTAAAACTGAATTTGTGCTACTTAAATCACGAATTGACATTGAAAACTGTTCAAATTTAATATAGTTATGGTGGTAAAACTGAATTTGTGCTACTAAAATCACGAATTGACATTGAAAACTGTTCAAATTTAATACACTTATCTTTTAATTCCCCCATTTTGAATACAATATGCAATTTATAGCATATTCACTTTTTTCATTTAATATTCAGTGTTTATATTTTTGTCATTTTACAGAAACTCCAGACCAAACTGAAAGTCTTTGTGGAAGTGACACAGGGAGGTAATACTGAAAAAGGTGAGAATAGTAAGCTCCAGATGAAGAACAGCAATAAACCACTCTTTGCTTGAATTTTGAATCATTATTTTATTACCATGAAACTACTTTAATTTGAATACTAGTTTTTTTATGGTTTCAAAAAAATTGTCAGTTCTTGGGTTCTTGAACTGTTATTTTACCACAAAATTCATGAAAGTTGGTACCCCACAAAAATATTACTTTTACTGTAAATAATTTCAGTTTCTCATTAAACCCTGTATCTATCATTATTAAAGTGGGGAACTGTTATTTTACAATTTAAGTTTTATTGTATTTGATTTTATTACCATTTTCAGTCCGTTGATTTAGTAACAGAAATAAATAGACCTTTGTTCATATTTTATCACATTTGAATTAACGCTAAATTTTGGGGTTGTGCAAGGGTATGTTGCAATTAAACATTTTTAAGCAAGCAAACTGAACTCTTTATGGTTGGAATTAGGCAAAAATGGAAGTTATTTCTATTGTCAGTCTACAGAAAACTTTTGACAAAATGGCACCCTGTCAATCTCTGTTAAATGCTTTTCTTAATCAGCGGTTTTGTTTATAGTCATGCTTCTTGATGATCATGACATGAGAGAATCTCATTCTATGAGATTTCACAGATAATTGACAGTGTCTAAAAATAGAGTATACTGATGCAGGAAATACAAATTTTACAAGCTGCTACATATATAATCTTACATTGTTAGTCGTTGATTATCATATTTATACAGTCGAGATAGTTAAACCTTAAAATTTCAATGTTTACCAAGAAATTTTAAGGATTTACTATCGAGACTGTAGAAATATGATAATCAACATCTTATAATGTAAGATTTTGTTTCTCTAATTTCTTAAGCATCAAAATATCGTTAAAAAACTATCATAGGTGGGATTTTGCACCATCTTTTATCATGACCTTGTTACAATCGACGTAACTAGTGTACAAAACAAACAAACATGCCACTTATTTTATGGCATTTTCATAGGTATTAGCCAAAAAATAAAGTAATTCCTACCTAACTGATAGAGTCTTTGGAAAGCTCAGTCCTCCAGGGTAAGAAATATGATCGTTTCAAGTCTTTGAATTCGTGAAGCAAAGCACATGGGGTCTGAAAATCAGCCAATCATCAGCCGAGAAATAACAACCCTCTAGAGATTAGAAAAACATTTCCAACCCACGGTCGAGGAGTGTGAAAATTACAAAAGAATTAGAGAGAAAATTTCTTCTTAACTTGCTATCTAAAGGTTGTCCCTTTCTCATATTATAGAAAGTATAGTTCATTAAGGCAATTGGACTAAAGAAAAGTGTTATTTTTATATGATGAGGGGAAGGGCTAGAGGTGTAGCAAAGGATCAGCTGTATATTTTTCTTCTCATATCCAACAAATTAACTTTTTCAATAGTTAAACAGCCTTAAAACATCCTAAAATGCCATCTGAGTATTGCCTCATTTTATTGCAGATGTAAATGTATTATTTATTGAAGTACAAACATTGGCTCTTGTGATAATTCAGTTGTGTCAGAGGAATTCTGGCAAAATGGATGAGGCCAGTAGAGAGGTAAATTTGTTAAGTTAAAATGAGGCCAGTAGAGTGGCATATATGTGTAGTTAAATTGAGGCCAGTAGAGAGGCATATATGTGTTGTTTAATTGAGGCCAGTAGAGAGGCATCTATGTTTAGTTAAAATAAGCCAGTAGAGAGGCATATATGTGTTGTTTAATTGAGGCCAGTAGAGAGGCATATATGTGTAGTTAAATTAAGGTCAGTAGAGAGGCATATATGTGTAGTTAAATTGAGGCCAGTAGAGAGGAATATATGTGTAGTTAAATTGAGGCCAGTAGAGAGGCATATATGTGCAGTTAAAATGAGGCCAGTAGAGAGGCATATATGTGTAGTTAAATTGAAGTCAGTAGAGAGGCATATATGTGTAGTTAAATGGAGGCCAGTAGAGAGGCATATATGTGCAGTTAAAATGAGGCCAGTAGAGAGGCATAGTTAAATTGAGGCCAGTAGCGAGGCATATATGTGTAGTTAAAATGAGGCCAGTAGAGAGTCGAGGAATATATGTGTAGTTAATTGAGGCCAGTAGAGAGGCATATATGTGTAGTTAAAATGAGGCCAGTAGAGAGGCATATATGTGTAATTAAAATGAGGCTAGTAGAGAGGTTAATATTTGTAGTTGAAAATGGTAATGGGCAAAGGAAGTGCATATACAGTAATAAATAAATACAATAAGAAGATATAAAATTATAATTTCAGCCACTCTGGTATCCTTTGTTATAATTTCAGATGCCACTTTGTAATAATATAAAGATAGAAAAAGGAGATTCAGTTTGATTATGTATGAAACAGTCATCCAAAACGTATGACATACAAACATCTACAGGTTGTCTTAAGACCTACAATAATGGAAACATATCCACACTGTAAGCAAGCTGTAAAAGGCTTCTAAAATAAAATGTGATGATATTCAAATGGAACATCCATCAGACATTAGGTTCTCTTTGTATAATTTCAGGCACTTTGGTTCCCTTTGTTAGAAGCTGTGATGACACCTCAAAGAAAACTGAAGGATATAGAAAACAAAGATTTACTGGATGGTAAGCTCTTTCTCTATAGTAGCTGGACATTCAAGTTGCAGTCTGTATAAAAATCAGACAGATGGTGCATTTCAAAAATTAACAGAAACTTAACTTGTTTTGAATATAGACACTGTTCCTGTATACATAACCAGTTTTTGTTTGTCAATCAAGCTTTGTATATTTTCTCCTATACATGTATATATACCGTGCACCCCTTTAAATGCCAACTCCTTTGTGGAGCCAAGAAAAGCCAGAAAAAGCTAATATACCATTTATAATGGGCAGATGAAAACCATAATTCATGAAAATTTAAAAAAATGTTGTACAATCAGCAAATTGAGTTTTACAAATATGCTGAAATCGAAATTGTGTAAAACATTTTGTAGTTTGGATGGAACCCTTTGTCACCTTTTTGGTATAACCTTATTCGATTCTGTGAACATATGATACCATAATCAATTATTATAATTCACAAACTGCAAATCTTGATTTACAGCTTAAATTAAATATGTCCATGCCAACAAATGTTCCTGCCTTAATTACCATTGGTGGTCCAGATTAATTACTACCATTTAAAGGTTACTTTTACCTGTGGAAATCCTTTGGATGTGTAGAAGTCCTAAGCACCTTTAGACAATTTAAAACCCAGTAACTAGTAATATATAGCATTCAATCAATTTATGTTACAGATTTTAACAAGCTTACCCACCATATTTTGAACAGCATGATGGGATACATTGCACTACCAGCCATTTTACAGAAAATAATGCAGGTAATGACAAGGCTAATAATCAATTTATAAAAGATTGTAAAATTTCATACTGTAAATTCAGAAATTATTGTCTGCATTTATAATGGCGATTTTGAAACCTCACTCCAAAATACGAGATAAATTATTGCAATTTATAGTTAACCTCTTTGCAAATATAGTCAAAGTTATAGGAATGTGAGTTCTTATTTTTGCGATTATCACTTTTCCTCAATAATGAAAACATCGCATTAATTTCTGAATTTACAGTAACTGATATTTTGTATAATCATACCAGTGTGGTTTAAGAATGTTTGATGCCATGTATGAAATAACAATGTTTTCCAAATTTTGTGACAGCTTTCAAGACTTTTGGCTCACCTGGCCTTTAATGCCATATGAGCTTTTTCATCACTTAATCATCCATTAAAATTTCACAATTTAATCTTCTCCGGCTGTCTCATGGAGAGTCATGTAACATCTCCTAATTTGATATGCTAAATCTGAAAGAAATTTTACTGGATGGCCTCCTTTCAAACTTGTATCCAGGTCTTAATCAGCCAACCAGCATGGCTGCTGTTACTTAAAATAGGAGAAGGTGGTGTTTAAAAAAACATCTTCTCCTAAAAACGAACTGAGCCAATTGATGTGAAACATTAGTGGAAGAGTCCTTAGGTCATCTTTATAGCTCAATTAGCCAAAGGTTTTGTGATCCTTTGTCATCACTTGGTGTCTGTCATGCATCTGTAAACTTTTACATTTTCATCTTCTCCTCTGAAACCATCAGGAAAAAATGAAACCAAACTGTACAGGAGGCATCTGTGGAAGATCATTAACAACATTTGCTCCTCTTGTCTTGTTAAGAAAAAACATAGCTGACATGGATTATGATTGTTTCTGGTCCACTTGGCCAAATCGAACAATATTTTCAGGAAGCTTCAATGTTAGGTCCTTTACAAAGTTTGCTCATTTTGTCCTGATAGTACAAAAATCATAGCTTCTATGGATGATTCTTGTTTCTGATTGGCATTAAACATTAAAAATTCATCTCTCAGTAACCCTTGATTTATATATTATATGGAGCATGTATGTAATTTCCTGACTAAAATTTTCTCCTCTGCACAACCAAGATCATGGCAATAAGGCCAAATCAATTGAGCTTAGTTCATTGTCTTTAAACCTTTCTTTGTAGAATGGCTTTTTTATAAAAATAATTAAAAAGTTAGGAAGAGATGCACAAGATATGTGGACAGACAGGCACAGGGTGATTCCTATATAGCCCCAAACTTTGTTTGCAGGTGTATGATAATCATAGCTATTTCCTTTCTGTTTTATTAAGCCAAAATAAATCTGTTTTCTAGGACCCAGCCTACAACACAGGAAAGTTTGGTGAAGTCCGAGAACTAATTCTAGGTATGTTAGAGACCTATAATTACGAACAAACATTGATGAAAACTTGTAAAAACTTATTGAACCATGACATTCATGTCCACCTGAAGAGTCTGACCAGTGCTGCTGTACGTGGATACATTCCCAGGGGAGATAACTGTAATCTGTGTAACAAACAATTTATTAACCAGAACGATACAGATACAGTGGTTGTGTTTAGGTAAATATTGTTGTAGTTTTTATGGATGTTTTGTAGTTCTGTTATTAACCTTTTTTCCAGATTTTCAAACTGTTTTAGTTTTGTCCATTTCAAAGGATTATTTCTTTGCATGTGACTCCCTTTTTCCATTAAAAACACTTTAAAAGTTTCCTCGGAAATTGAATATTTTTGGTTAACTAAGACATGATTTTATCTTTTTTTAGTGGAATTTCACTTTTCGAACCTGGGATTTTCATCCTTTATTACACAACTCAGCTTCCAATTACTCATTTCTGCTTTATTTGTTAACGACTGACTTGCCCGAACACTCACCTTTATTAAGTTACCACTTGTGTTGTAGAGCCATCAGTTCATTTCCTTATGGTTTATGATAATTATTAATAGACCTATATTTAGAGGTCACCTGTCTTAAATGGTCAGTTTTTCCTTGTCCCTAAGGTGACCTCTTCACTGAATTAATTGCAGAAATTCAACATACTAGTGACTCTCATGTGTATCAAATTGAAAATTCAGAATTCTCACCAACATTATTACTTGAGCCATTAAAATCATTAAATGTAAGTGAAAGATAAAAAATGTTATTTAATCAACAACCAAAAAGAGATGTTTCATTTATTTGTATATACATATAAAGTTAGAAATTAAGAAAGTAATTTTATTTTATATTAACTTTAGACAAATTGTTACCATCAGTAAATCAATTTTTCAAAGAGATGAACATATTTGCAAAAATGTTGAATTTTATTTTTAAGGTAATAAAACTTCATTTGGCTGCTGGAAATAACCTGAGCATAGAAACTTGCTAAGACTTTGGGATTATATTCAGATCTTTAATATCTAAAATAACCTTGTTCAGATTTTTCCCCACACAAAAATTAAGAGTTTTAGGGCTATTTAACCTTTCATGAACTCTTTCCATATATGGTAGTAATCCTGGATGTTAATATGAATGTTTTACTTCAGGTGTGGTCACAGCTATCATTTACCATGTTTGAGGTCGGTAGGGTCAGTTCATGTCATGGATGGTGAGGAAATGTGGGCATGCTATTTATGCAGTCACTCAAAAAGAGGGCGAATTCAGAGTACTCGATTCCACAGATCTTTGTCTAATCCCAGCCAGGCTGCTCTACAGTCAACAAAGGAAAAATCAAAAGAGGTCTGCATTCTCCAATGATTTCACAAAAAGTTGTAAGTTTGAAATTGATCGTAAGTGTGTAACGTAACAGTCAAAATAATATTGCGATGTAAAACTTATGATCAATTGTAGACTTACAACTCTTTGTGAAATCCATAACAGTTTCTTAAAGTAGATAAATATAGAAATAGGAGATGAGATATTAATTTTTGAGAAAGCCAACCAAACAGGTTGCTTAAGGCGTTGGCCGCAACAAAAAAGGGGGAGTTACTGTTGGGATCTAATTTTAATAAGATTGCAAAGTTCCACACCTTAAGACATGCCATTAAATGCCCCTAATATAACATGTCATATATATAACTATTAATGATTTTTTAAAACCAGAGATACATCTGTAATTTTTATGTTTTTGTAAGAGTTATCTCCCATGTCTGACAGTGTCTCAATATTCCTGTAACATGAGAAAACCTTATATATTGCTATTTTTCAAAAAAATCCATTGAGAAAAAAAACTGTCTGATTCTCATTGGTAAAATAAACAAAAAAAATGTTTTTGCATCTGTTTTAAATCTGTGGCTGCAATAAAATATTAAAAAATATAAAAACCTAAATTTCGCATTTATAACTAAACCAATATACCGTCCCATATGGAAAAGACTATCAAGATTCATGTTTAATCCCCCTAAAATTGACTGTATAATTAGTTGAAGCAGCAAGACTTGAAAGCAGTCATATAGGATCATTGCAGTCATTTATTATAGCGTAATTTTCTTTAGTGAAGATAAATACACCTCTTAGGAAGCATTGCTTCTCTGTTGTTGATGAATATTTTTCTGTTGTAGATGACATTAGATTCACAACATATTCAGGCCATTGATGCTGTGAGGAAAGCTATGAAAACTCCATCTAGAGTAAGTATTTACTAGTTGAACCCTTAAAGTTTGGCAAATTGTTCTTGCCTCTTTATTACAGCGGATTTCATGCTTCATTTGTTGAAGATGAACTCCAACTCCTGTATGAGTTTACCTGTACTGATGAATGATTTGGAGTTAAATCTCCTTCAGATAAAACTGGTATTGCTAAATAATACAATAGGTATTGTTCCAGAGTAAGAAGGTGGAAGTTTAAATCAACCATGGCTGATTAAAACATCTAAAGATTTTGTGTCTCAGTAGTAAAGAAATTTGGATACAATAAAAATGTTGTAATTATTTTCTGCGTTTATTGAAAAAAATGTCTATGAATCCAGGAGGTATTGCATTTTGCAATTAATACAGAAATAGCAATTAAAAAGAATAATATCAAAGAGTGATCCCAATAAATATAATGAAGGTTTTGATAAAGAACAAATATGTACATAATCCCTAATAATAATATTGAGCTTTTGATAAAAAAAATACAAGTATACCATCTAGACTGCCATTTATTAAAGCTTATTTATTTGTACATTTGTTGTCCCCTCAAAGGTTATGAAGTAAGAATTGTACATGTACACCAATTGAAATTTGAAGAAACTTAATATTGATCTGCATTAAGTGTTGGGGCTTAGTGTTACATTTTGCCCAAAATAATTTTCCATAAAAAGATTTAATTTAAGAACTTTTTATACAGTTCATTTGACTACATTGATATGAAGTTAACAAAACAACAAGTTTTCTCTAATTATTAACATTTACAATTTCCCTGGTAAAGGGTGTAATAAAAGTTTAAGAATGGTAACAGCAATATGCTTATTGGGGAGAGATTTTATCAATGTTAAAAATCTAGCAATGAGGGATATTCTGTTATATTTTCTTTCTGGATACAAGTGAATAACATGAAGAAAATTGTTGATATCCAGCAATGAATAATATAAACTTTTAAAAACTGTTTTCATACTTAAAAGTGTAAAAATTCATATTGAAGTTTTGGTCAAAATGTTTGTCAGGAGTAATAAGTTTTTTTTTTTTTTTAGAAAAAATTGTGTTTATTAGTGATAAACAGATTTGTTATCTCCCCTTTCATATTACATTTATTCTTGCTAGAAAAGTAACAGTACTTTGTAAATGGGTGGAAAATAAATTAGGCAATTTGGTATGAATGTCCACCAGACAATTTTACCAAAAGCAAAAAATACATACCTCCAGAAGCAGCTTTTTTTTATATAAAACTAAAGGATATGGAATATATATGCTAGAAACATCCCTCAGGAAGATTTTCCAAAAAACTAAAATTATTTGTGTACTGAGCCCTTTCTGGATTAACCTTCATAAACCCCCCTCAAGAAATAAAAATCCACACAGTATCATCCTCAACTTAATACTTGTGAGTATTGTTTTCACATAGTAAAGAGTAACTTTAGCTGTTAGTCACTAAATTTTGCTATAGTTGACAAAATTACAGTGACTAAAGTGAAACCATATTCAAACATTGCAGATATACTCACTAACTGACATAGTTGGATAACAATGAACCATTACCCCATTTCAGTAAAAATATTACCTTAACAAGTTAAATTTTGATATTCAGTGACTGACAACTTGGAACACTGATGAGTTATCTCCCATGTTTATTGTGGTTTTATTTTATTCGGTAACTGACAACAGGAATATTGAAATATTGAAACATTTTCACTTTTTAGAATAAAAAACTTCTACTTCTACAAGTGTATGTTTTCTTTTTCATTAAATGACAAATGATCAAGGAATCATCTTCAAACTATTGTTTTATTTTATTAACATGAAAATTTGAAAATTGCTGAATTATCTCCCCTTTGAGTAAAACTTTTACTTTTACAAGTTTTGGGAGTAATGAATCACTCTTTCATTTCAGCAAATCAGTGTTTCCCCCTATTTAGTACTTACAAACATGGAGAACATAGAATTATTTTTCCATTTTGTACAAATATATCTAGTATGTGGCTATAAAGAGTAGTTAACTGAAAAATATCTTGAAATCTTTTCTTGTCAGATTTTCAAGAAATTTAAATCTTAACAAGAAATATTCAAGATTTATTCTTATCTTTTTTAAATGGTTTTCTTTTTTTAAGTTTCTAAGAAATCACAAGTTAAAACAAAGTTTATAATTTTTGCAGTAATATAGCAAATTATGATATCAAAACTTTTAATTTTTGTTTTAATGATGTTATCTCTGAAAGAACCAAGGCAAATATATACTAAAATTTTTAAACACTTTTAGACATTTCAGGGAATATCGCACCTTTTGAAAAGCTCTAAGATGTTTGTCAAAGCATTTAATTTTACAAAAAACTGTGTCAATGATTATTTTTTCAAATTCTTAGATGCCAAGCATCATTATTCGTGTAGATTTACTCCCATGGGAACTCTCAAATCAAAATTAAAAATGGGCATTTTCATCTAATATTTACAACAAATAAAATTTTTAATGTAATTATAAATAAAATAGATTTTTACCTATATAGAAGATAAAAAAATCAACAATATTAACAGCTTTCAATCCTTTACATAGGATTTTTTTGTTTGTTTTGCATTCAATGGGTCCTCTACATAAAATCTCCCATTGCACATTTCAAATTTAGGAGGCATGGATACAATCATTAATATTATTTTTTCTCCATTTGTCAAAAATATTGATTAATTGTTTATCAGTAAATATTTGAAAATTTGGATAAATAGGATAATTGATGGATGTTTGCAAAGAAAGATTTTAAAACCTTTACAATTTTACAAAATTATTTTCTAATGATCTTTCAGTTTAAAAAAAAACCCACAGCTTTTTTAGCTCACCTTGCCAAAGGCAATGTGAGCTTTTGCCATGGTGTGTCGTCCGGCGTCCGTCCGTCGTCCGTCCGGTGTCTGTCGTCCGTTAACTTTTCACATTTGAATCTTCTCCTCTGAAACCACTGGGCCAATTTGAACCAAACTTTGGTGGAAT
>JAULBM010324370.1:0-13354 GCA_032357055.1 Geukensia granosissima | reverse complement strand
CCTTAAGCAGGGGTTCTACCTGCAGGCGGAGAAACCGAACGGCCTATTTCTATACCCCGGCCGCCCTCGGGGGCCACACCATTGAAAGGGCATACTAATATTAAAGGGGCAGGAAACTCTAGGTCACTGTATATTATAGGGGCAGGTAACTCTAGGTCACTGTATATTATGGGGGCAGGTTACTCCAGGGCACTGAATATGAGTATTCATATGCAGTCGGTTGACCAATGAGATTTCTCTATTTCACCTCGACACGTGATAATAATTTGTATATGCCTACCACTTGTTGTGAAAATCTTATTTTTTAGCCTGTACTGATTAAATCTACAGGTTTTGATTAAGTAACAACGGTATTCACAACATTTTATTCCATAATGTATTATGTAACTATAGATATGAAAACAATCCATACAATACTAAAGTATAAACCTGATATCACACTTAATATTCACTTACGCTCTGATGTTGATTCCATTCTAGATGCTACATTCACAGTGTCACCAAAAAGGCAATATCTCGGCATTGTAAGTCCCACAACTCCTGCCACGACCGGTCCTGAATGAATATAATAATAATCATCTCATTCCCTGTTTATATGGTCCCTTTTGTTCGACCCCGTGTTAGAAACCTTTTAGAACAAGTCTCATAATTTAATTACTAGATAATTTTGTCTGTTTTGTTTATTTTCAATGTAATACATAAATTAAGGTAATTATGTTCCAGTTTTGCTTTGGTTTTTTGTATGTTTGTGTGTAGCACTGCTCCAAATTTAAGAAATATTATATACCCGTGTTTCTTGTATTGTCAATGCAAAGCAATTCCCTATTTCCAATTAACAATACTATGCTTATTCCAAGGTTTCTATTATTTCTCTGTATGTTATTGCACTTGGTCAATCTCATGGGTTGTTCCATTTGTTAATTAATGAGTTTTTTATTTTCCCTTACTAAATCATCATGTATGAATATGAGTTTTAATATTTTTAATGCAATGCTTTTTTAAACAATTATAAATATTCATGATATTCTATTATTTGTCTGTTCTGCTTTGGTAAAAGAAAGTAAATCAAAATAATCCTTAGTCTTTATTCTCATAATCAAAATCTTTGAATTTACATCAGTGTCTACTCACAAGAAACTTACCACAATGAATACCAATTCGTATTTCTAGTTTCCTCTCGGACATGTGACGAATAACAAAGTCTTGAACTCTTCTCCTAATAGCTAAGGACATATCTGATATCTCCCGGATATGATTATTTCCATTTCTCACCGGCAAACCAGATACCACCATATATGCATCGCCAATCGTTTCAACCTGTTTTAAATTTGAAAAAGATGAATTTAATTGCTTCATTGATCAATTTTTATTAAAGGTATTAAAACCAGAAATATGTCAGTAGTATTCACGGTGAAAACAGTTACCAAGCAATAAAAATTAAAAAAAAATAAAAGAAATTAAAAAGTTAAAGGGGAAAAGGGAATTCCAAAAGTATCCGGACCATAAAATATTGGCAATTCAAATTTGATTTTAAAATATTTACAAAATCTGATTTAATAAATTTCAGCACTTAACTGTACCAGGCATATATTTCATTAGATTACAGTGCCGATACAGTAGAAATTATATAACCTTAATTCTGTTCTCTAAAGGAGTATTCAATTTGGCTGCTTGTAAGCAACTGAATCGTCTTTATGAGACGTTACTATTTGTCTTACCTTATAAACGTCATATTCACTGATGATTTTATCAAAACAAGTATACAAATCATTCAACAGATCCACAACCTAAAATCCAAAATTATAATAGTAAAAACCACTAGTCAAAGCATCATATCGGCTCGCTGCTCTAATATTTCTCACAATAAAAATGAGCTTCTGAATACGTTAAAAAACTTCTTGAAAATCCGAAGCCTTCGATATAGTGTTCACACATACTGTAACAAATAACCATAGCTTTTTATGTGTTTAGAAGTTGCTGTGATTAACCTTGACGTACGCCGAACACCAAAAGATGAGCCAGTCACTTAGCTAGCGCGTGGATAATAATAATATTGTTTTGACTTCCTATGTTTCGGTTCTAATGCTATTGATGAGAGGTTATTCCTCGAAATCTACATATAGCATAACTAAATTTTCCATATTTATTTCACATTGGTAATTTTGTATTTCAAAAAGATTGCACGGGAAAAAGTACCCATTATGTTGTTATATATAGAAATGTTAAGATACTATTTAATTTGTCTTATGCAATGTTCGTGACTGACTATAACAGAAAAACTTGCATTAGCCAGGAAATTTTTTTTGGAAATTTAAATTATTAATTCAAGAGATAATGTAGCTAAAGCAATAACTTGTGATTAAAACACTCTTTACATGAGTGTACAATTGGTCAGGAAAGGAAACTTTATAAAAATGTCTTTTTGTTTATTTGAATAACATCTTTGGGTCTTTCAGATGTTAATTTTTGTACTAAAATATTTGTGCATAGATAAGAGACAACTTTAATCATGTTGAACATTAGGTAAGTCACAACTTATTTAATTTTTTTTGTTTCAAGAAGGCACAGGATGTTTTGTTTTCCCATAAAGGAAATATTGTTAAATATGCTGGCATCATTACGACATCATAATTTTGGACAAATAATTTGTTTTCTTTATTTTGGGTCAGACATTACAATTTTACTTTTTAAATATTAATAAACACTTTTTGTAGAAAATTTCTGAAAGAAAAATGCATGACATGATTATCAGATAAATCCGACACAAAACCACAAAATAATCATTTTGAAAAGTATGTTGTGCTTAATAAATATAGTGTACCTGTATTAGAATCATATTACCTGTAAAGGTGTGCTGAGTGAAGCAAGTGTTGTAAACCCTACAACGTCACTGAAATACACAGAAACTGAGGCAAATGCTTCAGGGTCAACGGCTTGTCCAGATGACAACTTCGTTGCAACAAATCTATAAAATTAAATATGTATTGAACTTTAGTACAGAGGATAATGGTTCAAGTCGGTTATAAATTTTATCTTATTATCTTCATTTTTAGCAAATGTATCCTTATCAATATTTTATACCAGATGAATATAGCTCGATAAAATGACAGATATTGAGCTACCAACAAGGAGATTGCATCCCATTAAAATATAGCATGGACAATAGCAACATCTGATCTCTACAAAGCCTATACAAGGGTTCATAGGTCAAACCCGATCCAGATACTTCATAACAGCCAATAAAAAAATCCTAATAAAGTAAAGAAAACTGGGAAATAAGTACAATGACCAACTTCTTTTGCTATTTTTGGATCTTTGACTTCCTATGTTTTTTGTTCTAATGCTACTGATGAGAGGTTACTCCTTGAAATGTACATAGAGCATATTAAAATTCTAGATATAATTCAACATTGGTAATTTTGTATTCTAAGTGTCAGGCAAATATTTGGTGCATACGAAGTTCAACATTAATCAACTTACAAAAATGACGGTGTTAAACTTGTTTTGTTTTATCCCAACCCTCAAAATTACAAACATTAAAAATCATACATCAACATGTCTAATCACGGAGAGGCAAAAAAGTTTCTCCCTGAAGCGGCTAAAATAGTTAATGTATTCCATAGGTTATAGGCGTTAATATTATAACTACACATTTTTATTGTTCCAAAAAGCCTCGAGATTGTACATGTACATTATAAAATTAAAATCAAATACAAAAACAAATTGTTTGAGACAACACCATTGAAATGAAATAGCAAAAATCCAGTAAACTAAAGAACAAATTTAGCAGCCTTCGAGTGGATTAAGATACACAGAAATATCGCAATTCCTTTCAAACTATTTAAACATCTGAATAATCCCGTTATTTTCACCTATCTTTAACTTTCCGTTTAATGTTTTATGTGGTGATGTTTGCTTTTTGTAGGCTCTTTTTTCCATGGTGTTGTATTTTCAATGAATGAGACGTTTTGGGCTCCTTATAATAGATTTCTAACAAAAGATTTACGGAATGTAGACAACATAATTATTTTATATCAGGAAGAATTTACACATATGTTTCAAATAATTAATTTGTTTATTTTTAAAATACAAATTACCCATGTTAAATTAATTCATTTTGTACTACATACGTTAAAGATAAAAAGTAATGTTTATATCTTTCTGGTTGCCTCTTAAATAACTAAAAAATGTACTACACCTTTTTGTAGATTATTTAAATCATATATATGTTACGATACCCATGAAAGATGGAAAAATATAAATAAAGTATATAATAAATAAATAAAAAATATAAATAAAGTATATAATAAATAAATAAAAAATATAAATAAAGTATATAATAAATAAATAATTTATTTATTTATTATATACTTTATTTATATTTTTCCATGTTTCATGAGTATCGTTACATAATCTCTTTATTTATTTATTATATACTTTATTTATATTTTTCCATCTTTCATGGGTATCGTTACATAATCTCTTAGACTCCTATAATTTTCCCGGTTTATGTAGCATTGTCATTTATGATGATCCGATACCTAATAAGTTTACTGGTTGGTAGATTTATATAGACTTGTATAAAATTATATTTATATATTTAATGACCTCATGTAATAAGATTATAAAGTATTTTGACTTTTGAGTTACTAGTATATTAAATATTTAGTTTTATAGGGAAAGGGCAGATAGAAATCGTTAAGTCGGAACACAGACAAGCCCATGGCCAACACAATGAAACGAAAGACAAACACACAACACACAACACTACACTTAAAACTAAAGATGGAGTAACACGAACCCTAAAAAAAACCAGGGTGAGGTCAGGTGCTCCGGAAGTGTAAGTAACTGCTGCTCCACTAGTGGCAACTCATGTGCTTAGTGCACGTACGCGTCAAAAGTGAAACAAATTAATTGTGTAAGAACAAGAATATACAGAATAATTGGTATTTTTATAGATGCCTCATAGATATATAATGTGGCTCGTTCCGCACCACATCAAGTTGAGACAGCATTGGCGTTCCCAGAGCTTACATTTACATGTATGATACTAATTATGTGGTTTTGTCTGTATAAAGTTTTATTTGTTTAGGGTGGAAATTATCAAGTATTTATTGAGTAGTTGGTACTTCTCGTCCTCTCTGACAACAATATTAATACCACTGAAACATCTGCATGTTAAATCAATAATTTTCCTTATTTTCAAATATGTTTTACTATGTTAGACATTTTTGAAATTAAAATGTCTGTTTTCCGAATTTTCTTTGGCACTTTTTTAATTAATTAAAATATTTAAACGTAATTTTTTCCCGATAAAGGGTTATCTTTTGAAAATAACGGACAGTAAGTGGGACATACTGCCTTGGGACTTTGGAGAATTTGTGGTAAACGAATTACACATCTTGCCAATATCACCCAAATGAAAATGCAGTGCATTTAGTGTATTTTCATAAGATAAATTTGAAATGTTTGCTAACCCTATTTGATCATATAAATTGATATCTCTGGAGGAAGACTAAAGACAAAACTTTATGGAAAACGTGGAAACTCTACCTTTTAAAAGTCAAATTCCAACGGAATGATGAAATACACGTGAAGAACAGATATATCATACTACAAGCCGAGCAACGAAAAATTTCCCAGCCAATGGCAAGGGAAATTTATTTTCCAGAATTGCTTTTTATTTGCCAATATACATTCAGAACATGTCTTACATGTATCTCATTGAAAAGAAAGAATATATAATATATGCCAGAAAGACACAATCCTCATCTTTTCTGTATTGGGTACTGTATAGTTTGTCGTCAAGCTTTTGTCTTTTGTTCATCAGATTTCTTGGGGCACGAAACGAATTCGTAGAAAATATACATTTTTTTATCAAACAGTTTTTGAGTACACATTATAAACTTGTAAATTCTGTACTGTACTTTTAATATAACCCTGGTATATAACCTTTAAATATTCAACATATAATACGCGGACTTTTCGAAATCTATGTACAGACATATATTCGAAATACACAACTGTGTTTGTAGGAATTGTATGAAATCTCCTGTTATAAACTTCGTGTATGAGATGCACATAATATTTTATAAATTCTTTTATGTTTCTTTTTATGTCATTTTTCTGCTGAGGTCTGTCGGCCCTGAAATATAATATAAACTGTATGACTCTCTACTAAAGACTGAGCTCGCGTTTCAGTTGCTACTAGAAATGGAACAATCATACATTTGGTTTTGTATACCTTACACGATTCAAAATAGCTTTCATTAAATTACTTGAGCAGCCACTTAATATTTTATATGTTTTATATAACAAACATTTAAAATTTTGCCATGCAACAGTGATATATGTAAAACATAGATATAAATGTTCTAAAAGGCATAATTGTTTTTTCGAATATGTACTATTCATTGATATTTACTCTACGTCAGCATTTCATAAGGGTAAATTTAATTATACGCATTCGTTCACCTTTTTAAGAATGAATCATCCTACGATGAACGGCCCACGTTTCACAGTATGCCATAGCGTTTTACACATTATTATGTGCCCCTAAATTTCTATATGGATATTTAAAATTGAGGGTTAAGTATCTTCGGTTTTTGCGGGAGCGCTAAAGTTTGACCTAGATAAAATATTTGAAAAATTAACCACGGATTGGTACTGTCTTCGTTTGGTATTGACTCCAAAGAAGACTAGTCGGATATTCCTTCTTTATTCTGGATACCGCAACTACACAAGTGTTTATTTAAAAAAAATTATATAGCGGGTTCGCCAAGGTGCACCTCAAAGCCTCCTTCTAAATTACTTTCAACTTTACTGTCCACAGTCAAGGAAGGCCTTCAAAAGTACTGTGATAAAGCGTACTCCACAAATAGTGTTAATCAAATTTCAATATAAAAACTCGAATGATCTGCTTTAAAACCTCAAATCCGATTCTTTAAAATTTTGTAACAGTATTCAAACGTTTAACTTTTCAACCCTTTATATCATGATTCTGGAAGACCATTCTAAGACATTGTTACATCAGAGATTAATAAACAAAATGAAATTCCAAGATATGCATATTTGGTTTTAGGTAAAAAGATGTTTTCGGGTTCCTTTGTAAGATAACAGACCGCTTGTTCAAATGAATTCAATGAAGGTGATATTCTCAAATGCTGGATTTTCTTATTGACAGCATTTTTGTGGAATTTGATGGACGACTTTTTCAACAGACCCTTGGCATTCCAATGGGCACAAATTGTGCGCCACTTCTAGCCGACTGTTTTTGTACTCCTATGAAGCAAAATTCATTCAGGGACTCCTGCGAAATAACAAAAAGATATTGACCAGATCGTTAAATTTCACTTTTTGCTATACCGATAATGTTATGTCATAGAATAATTCTACGTTCAATGAGCATCTCGACCAAATAAGTCAAAAGTCATCACTGAAATTTTTTGAACTTTTTTATCTACAATAAAATTACAATTTTATAGAGACACGACAGACTGTTTTTAATTTCGAGAAATTTAATCTGTTTTGACAATGCTGACATAGAGTGTACACCAGTTTTAAGGGCGTTTGCTCTTTTTAATTTGGAGCATCAATTATTTGTCAAAACTTTTTCGAAGTGGGATAATTTTAGGTTTCTCAAGTTTAATCCTTTGAACATAAAATGCTTGATCAATTAACTTAATGTTCAATGAGCTTTTGACTTTATTATTTCTCAGATGTTCGGTTCATAGGGGTACACATATAAGCATACCTTTCATAGCCTTTTAGTTTTCATACAAAGGTGCAGTGTCGCCAGCGTCCGTTTTCTTTCCTGGTTTTCTACAATAAGTAAATGTTTTATTTGCTTTTACTAGATGTGGTTATAACGTAGTCAAACTGAATCGTTTATTTTTTCGATAAAAAATAATAACTCTGCAAAAGTCAAATTAAAGATTTAACTCGTATAGGAAGATCAGCTTCAAAATTATCTGGTTCCACAGAATAGCCCGACATCAAATATACTTTGGTATTTCTACATACCTGAATTTTTATTTAGATTTAATTCTACCAACACGACAAAATTGTCATATAACTTAAATCAAGTATTTTGATATCACATGGATAAACAGAAGATTTCCTCCTCAATTTAAAAATTTCAAAAATTATTTTTCGAACGACGTTTTCAATCGCAATTGTGTCGCTCATAATTTAACAAAACCAGTAAATCAACAGGGGAATTCATCATAATTATCTAATCAATCTACAAATTACATACCTCTTCCGTTTCTTTTTATTTTGAACTGAAAAACAAATACCATATAATTTTTAGCATTTATCTAACATTCATGGTCATATATTGTTCTTATGATTCATAATTTTAAATTAAAAACTATTGGATTTAAAAATGTATTTCTTTCTATAACAAAATTGGTAAATTAGTTGTTTTTAATCAATCAGATAACGGTTGACTGCTGTAACTTAATATTAAGGATAAACAAATCAAATATTCTTTAATGTAAGTTTTTCATGATGTTGAGTTAGAAAAAAAATTTGTATTTTAAAAGAAAGAATATGGAAAATATGCCACAAAGACAAAATTCACATTAATTCTGGAATTTGTATTGCATAATTCCTCGCTAAGATGCTGAATTAGTTCACTAGATTTCCGTGGGCACAAAACAAGTTCTTAAAAATATTGCCTTGCATTTTTTCTTTTATCAAACAGATTGTAGTCAAAATGGAACAACGAAACGATTAAAAATGCCTTAGTTACACTGCCTACGATGTGCTTTTCTGGAATAACTGTCATCAGGTACGCACCGGACCAAATATTGGATAACAGGAATTTACCTACAGACGCGTAGAGAAAGTGGCCTACCGTATTACAATAATTTTGTGGTCAGACTAAAAAAAAGAATTAAAAATGTTGGAAAGATGTAAACTGTATCTTATAGTTCTGTTATAGAAACAACGGCAACCACTGGAACACAGGTTTCTGACTTGGGACAGACATATAAAGTGTATGGTGTGTAAAACATGTTTTTTAATTACTCAACCATCCCTCTAACCTGTGACAAAACGACATAAAACAAATTTAAAAAACATAACTACATTAGATTAACTTTTGAAGTTGATACAAAGTACGTAGACAATAACATATAAAACAAAAGACAACAAGTTGAATCGACCTCGAAAATGTAATCGCTGTTTCTGAAAGCTGGTTCAAAATCCAAAAACACTTTATAACTAACCTGGTTCTCTTCAGCTAAGACATCAATCAAAACAAGTCCGACTGGATATGTTGTAAAAATACTATTCATATCCGAAGAAAACAAGGTATTGTGAATGTACCATATTAAAAGTAAAGACAGAATGTAGGACAAAATTTAACAAAATATTGAATGAAATTAGTAATGATGTAAATTACAGAGCAGAGTGCGAATGTTAATACCAAAAATAGACAATACGTAAATTCTTCTAATAGTTTGATAAAGATAGGTTTAATGGATATGTGTATTCACATGACTGACAAGTCCCAATGGGTTGTGTTTAAAATTTGTTAGCTTTATTTACCAAATTTCCATAAATGTTTGAGTGTGATATTCCGTATTTAAAGAATGTGCAACTAAACTTTAAGATTATATTTTTATATTTATGAAAGAATTTTGTAAAAGTCTTAATAAATATAAGGTAACAAATTCCTTGCCTTAAAGATTTGCTAGTAATTTAATGATTACGCTCATTGAAATCCAAAACATCGCTGCATTCACAGGAAAAACTAAAGAAGAGAAATTATACAACTCATGAAGAAAATAAAGGGTCGCCCTATCAATAAAGTAAAATTTTACAATTGGGAAATGAGAAATCGTCTCTCTCATCGTATATTTTAGTTTTGATTTTCCTTGTTAAACAGGAACATTCAAATTCAGAAAAGGACAACTGCATCTGCAATGATTAGCTTTATTTAAAATAAGTTCTCTGGGTTAAATTTTAGGGACGTATTTGGATTAGTATGGTTTAAAACTGCAAAGATATCGTCAAGATAACGGTAAGTATTGTTAAATTTAAATCTTAAATCCTATTGTGAAGGATCATTGTGGACATAAATTATAACAGTAAAGATCTAAGTCTGCAAATAAAGGGGTGCAGTTGTTACCCAAAGAATACCTACAACCTGTCGATAAATTGTATAGCCAAACCTGATGTTAATGGTGTCAAGAAGACATTCCTACAACATATCGATAACTCTTATAGTCAAACTTGATGTAATTATTTTTCTTGAATATATCATCACATTACAAGCCCGGTAAGTGTATCCTTTGTAGTAATCTTTGTCATACAAGAAGAAAGCTCGACCACTGTTACAGACTATATGTTTAATCTGGTTTTTTTTCAAAAGTCCACTCAGTGGGATATGAAAATTTCTGTTTAAGAAGGTTTCGGGAAGTGTAGTCTGAAGGGTGAACAGTTTCAACAGTTTCAAATGGTTTTTCAAAACTGCGCAGTTTATCCAAATCATCAAGAGAATTTTCCAAACTGCAAAAATAGTTAATACCTTTATACTCATACGCTTTATTGCAGTATTTAATTATAAGTTATCTTATGATGGTAAGGGCAAAAGTCCAAAGGACAGAAACTGTAGTTTTAGTAAACTAATTGGATCATGAAAGATAGCGATATTTGAAGGGTTTCTTATGTAATTTAGTTAACCAATACATGGTAGGGGCTTTAAAACTTTCAGCAGGGGCCTGAAGTTTGCCTGTGTCAGTAATAAGATTGTCTACTAATGGACGTTCGGTCAAGTGTATGGCATGGAAAATAAAAGATCTTCAGTACCTGATGTAATATTTACGTCACACTACCACCAAATGTTTGTCTTCGGTTACAAATACGAACCGGTTACCAAGTTTTTGAAACTTGATTTGAACTCGAGTGCTTGATTTGGTTTTCTGTTTAATTCTAAATTATTTTTAAGATGAGATATACGAATATCTTGCATTTTTTTTTAAAAGCATCAAGACATTTTATATGCATTTTTTACATTTTTTACAATAGGAAGAAAGAGCATAATGAATGACTTCTCTGGATTAGGATTTTCTGATGAGCATTTCGGTGGTCGCATAAATTACTACAACAAGGATACATACAATCAATGTTAAAAATTGTCCATCCTAAAATTATATGGTCGCCATCATACATTAATAGATCCATATAGCACCAGTGTATACTAACTAGTTATGGACCTAACATCGGTGATTCGACGGTAAGTTGATCTTTTCGATTGACGTTAACCCGGATTCAAAGCGTTGTTCTTATTGTTTTCGTGTTTTTTTAAGTCTGTCTTGTCTCTTTGAAATTTCACTTTGATCTCTCATATGGGTATTTTACAATGGACAAAAGCACATGCAAAAAGAAGATATATCTCTAATAAATGCACGTAGTTATTGTAAGCAAAGTGAGATTCCTGCTAAAAAGACATCAAGCCTCTCATCACGAGATGTCGTCAAACACAATATGTCTGACGATTTAATCTGCGTTGTAAATAAACGATGGATGGAATGCATACATATGGAAAAATATCCACATCCTGGAGAGACAGCACTCCAGCCACGGGAAAGACAGGGGGAATTTACAAACCTAGAGGTCTCAACAAGGCCTTCAACAACGATGGTATACCACTACCTGTAAAGACCCTTAACCACCTTGATGGTGTAATGATTAGCGGCCCAAAGTCAGCATAATGTGTCTGGGTAAAAAAAAAATACAAAATTACCAATGTTAAATAAATATGTAAAATTAAGGTATGCTTTATGTACATTTCAAGGAGTAACCTCTCATCAGTAGCATTATAACCGATACATAGGAAGTCAAAGATCCAAATACAGCACAAGAAGCACTCAAATCCAAACAAATCGAAATGGAAAGCCAAATCCAATGGCAGGGATAACTACTAAATGTATAACTTTTCGAGGCCTTTCCGTATTTTCGTTATTTTAGAATTTTAGTTAGTGCAGCAAAGGTAAAGTGACATGTCTTCCTGCGGACTTTGCTTTCGTTAGCTAGGACGATAAAAATTCAGCTCAGTATGTTGGTCTAGTACAAACCAGGATTCATTCATCATTATTTGTAATATGCTGTCGTCCTGAAAATGCATGAAATATTTGCCACTGGACGTTACGCAACGTTCAACGAAACATTCAATCAGTAAAAAGCTCTAAACCACCACAAATAAAATATCGTGTATACGTAAAATAATAATGATCTTTCCTGAATTTTATCAAAAATGTACATATGATATTATAAAAAAATGTACATATTAAACAATAACATTAAACAAATCTATGACCACAATTCCTGACCTAGGACATGCACATGAGACATCTGACGGGGTTAAAAATATTCAGTTGGATCCTCCCCGTCCCCTACGAGTGGTCAACGCAATAGTTTTATTCTAATTCTAATTTTCTGAATATATATCATTTTAACATCATAACTCATTATCAGTTAACCATACCTGTAGCAGACTTTTGAATTGATTCGTAGTTTCCATCATCATGCGGTTTATTAACGTTTGCACTTGTATTAAGTTTCAAGTTACCTCCAGTAATAGATACATTACAATAGACATGATCTCTGGATGTAGAATTTACATCAGACTCTATTGTGGCTACAGGATTATTACTATATGAGGTTGGTATGCCAAAATCAGAGGTCTTCGGCTTCGCCTTATTCGATGAGTTTACTTCTTTGTATGCATTATAATCAGTGATATTTAAACGGTCATTATCTCGAACCCTTCTAAAGTCGTTATCATACGTATTTACTACATTTATCCTCTGTGTTGCACCTCCAGCGGTACCGTCTGCACTGTCCGTAGTAGAGTCATCGATGACTCCACTAACTAAAACACCATCATGTGGAAATTGTTGTGAACCTGCACCAGCGCTACAAACGAATAAAACATGTTAGATACCAATGTAGATGACAGGTGTTCTGTCCTATGGTTTGGCTTGAGCGTCATTAGCCCTTAAAGCACGTAACACAAGAAAAAACAGCCCATCAGAACAAGAAGAGCTAAGCATACCATAAGGAGAATGGACTCATGACGTGAAGCATTCTTCATTATAAGTTTGAGTGTTGTTCATGTCCGAAATTTTCATCAGAATGCTCGGTATGATTCTGATAGTAACTTTGAACGAAGTGGTGTGGCAGACGGCATATACATATACAGTTTCCTGAATTAATATCATTATAGGATTTAACGCCATTTTAAAGGAATTTATTTGTGTATAAATGGAACCAATTCACTCACAAACAAATAAAAGTCCGAAGGACTTTTATGATATGTTTGTGAGTGACTTGGTCCCGTTTA
>JAULBM010324360.1:0-13354 GCA_032357055.1 Geukensia granosissima | reverse complement strand
TTCATAATGATATCATAACTCCTTCTTGAAAAACTACCTTAAACCTGATCCTTAACCTTTTGGGACGGACGTACGGAAGGACGGACGGACCCACAGACCGAAGAACTATATGCCCAGCCTGCCTTGCAGGCAGGGCATAAAAATTAAAATTAAAATTTTCGCTTGCTCGCATTTAATTTTATCATAAAAAAATCCAAAGAACTAGCAATTAATTTGGAGTGGCCTCAAATGACTGATAAAATAGAAAAGCAAGAAAAGGAGCACAATAAATGCCAAATGGAATGCCAATCATCTCCTGGAAAACTCATCTACCAAACTGAAAAAAGATATTGTCTACAAATAATCTAAAGATTTTGCAATATTCTTTGTTTATTAAGCAAAATATGTTTTGGTTCTACTGAAAATGAGGCAGTTGCATGTCTCTCTCTGTTCTTTTTGATAAAGCAACTCTGAATAAGTTCTTTTAATCTTGACTTGAGAAGTGTATGTAGGAAGGCTTTATAAAGAATAGAAAGATCAAATGTTTAAAAGCTGTTACTAGAGGATAGAAATCTTGTGTGTCTATCAGGTCTTCTGAGTTCTTTAGTATCTACACCTAATTCATGCAGTTTCTTGCAAAGTTTGTGTTTCTGGTAACTGTCTTGATAGTTATGGATAGATTGGTCTGTTTTGTGTTGAAAAATTGGTCAGTTTTGTGCATATAGAATGTTAAGGTTTTATGGAGAGTTAAGGATAGATTTGTCCATTGTTTGCACAGATGAAAGTTGAGGAAATCACTTTTCTAAGTTTTATGAAAATGATGCCTTCTCACTAACTTGAGATAATTTTTAGAAGAAGAACGGTAACAAAAATAAATATTTTTAATAACAAAACAGCTACATAAGTAAATCTGTCAATTTCCTCATTCCAGTGATATATTTGACACATGCTATTCATATATAAAGGATTTCCTTGTTTGTTAGGGACCAATAACAATTCAATCATATTATGGTAGCCAGTTTTACTGGTGAAGAAGTAGTGGAGAAAATGACTAATGGTAACACACCCTTTTTAGTATGGTACAAAGCTGGATGTGAACTCAAAGAATATAGTGATCTGTACAGATATGTTGAAACCAACCACCCAAGCCCCCAACCCAATAAAAATGTCATATCAAATAGTAATTTCTTGTTGATGATAAAGATTAACAAATAAACTAATGTAGCCAAAAACTTCTCAAAACAAAGAAACATTAATATAAACATTAGAACACAACAATGGGAAAAATTTTCCAAACATTTGAATATTCTGTAGTTCAAATCTTTTGCATCCTGTGCAAAATTTTTAACACAAATTACATTTTAAATGTATATAAAATGGTCAAGTGTAGTTATAATACAATGTGTAATGGTTAATTCAAATATTTAACTTTGGGGGAAAACACATAATCTCACAATTATGATCTAAATTCACATACTGTGAAAAAAAGAAATATCTTTAAAAAATGTGTAAAATAATTAGACAGAAAACATATTTATATAACATAACATACATTTAACACACTGTAAATGAACTAGCTGTTGTTAGTCAATTTTCTTATCTGCTTTTTTGTTTGTAAAATTGATGCATGGTGGTCAAATGGCTTCAATTTGCATTTACAGTTATCTCCTAATCAGAAGCAGTAAGAAAACTAATCCAATATTACCTGGGTTACTGGTTTTATAAGTATTGTCTAACACAGTAAAAATACTTACCAAAACACTACTGTCTGAAAATCTTACTCTGTAGAATGGTTTTTTTTTTTAAACCATAGTCTTAGAAATATCTTAATAATTTTTTGTCAAGAAGAAGAACCCAATGACATACTTCTTAAAATATAAAAGTAAAAGTACTGCTCTCACTATACTTTTTAGGCACATAAGAACTGTTTTAGGTGGGGGAATTTCTCGTTGTTGTTTCTTTGCCTTCTAAAATATTAAATTTTTAAAATGAAATGAAATCAACCATTTACTTTCTATAAATTGTTGCATTGAGATGAGAAAAAAAATTTTCAGTTATATTTTAAGCTTAATTTAACTCAATGGACATTTTTCAGGTCTTTTTGCAAAACTCCACCAAATGAGTTATTTTCCCTTTACATTATAAATCCTATAGAGACTTTTTCTTTTGCTCCACGTTCATTTACCATTAAAAAGAATATAAAAACGAAAATAGTTTCTGTTAAGACTCGCAAAGAAAAATATTTTTGCAAAATTTTATTGAGATTAAAAAATGTTAACCTTTTACTTTTGAAAAGGCATTCCGTGAAGTGAGGTTAACAGACAGAAAAGTATCAATGTTACATTAGTATGGTGAATAACAAAAAATTTGATTTTACTGACTTCAATAGAGAAATTGTACATACAAACAATTACGACACACATATAAATGTTCATGAATCATGAAATATTATTTATTTATTAATTTTGACAATCTATGCCAATGAAGTCTATTTAAAATTCTGTAAGTAAACAAGAAAAGTGGTCTGCCAACTGTGCAGCCTGTTCATGTTTGTACTCATCAGATTGATATAGTTCACAATTATGTCGAATTCTAGATGACATTTCCAGTCAATTTTAATTTATGAATATTACCGGTAATTATTAAAAACAAGTGAAACTCATTATGAGTGTCACACTTAAGTGATTCAAGACTTATTCATCTGAACTGTACTTCCTAAGAGGAAAATAAAGGTGGAGTATTACACTCATAACATTTTATAGTAACTGAAAAATGGAGATAAAAGCAAAACTTAAGCAAAGTCATTGGAGCATGAAATGTATGTCAAAGAGATTCAAAACCTAATCATCTGGACTATACTTCCCAAGATGAACATACAGGTTGAGTATGACACTCATAATATCAATAGTACCTGAGAAATGGAGCTAAACGCAATTCCTAACCAGGCCCTTGAACGTGACATTTAGATCAAAGTGACTCAATTCCTTTGCATCTGGGCTGTACTTCCCAAGATGAACAAACTGGTAAAGTATGACACTAATACCATATATAGTACCTGAGAAATGGAGCTAAATGCAAATCTTAACCTTAAGGGTATACAGATGGTAACAATGTATTATGCTCAGTCAATATTCATTGGCGATGCATAAAAATTTACTTCACTGCATTTCATTTTCTCATTTTTTCATATAACAATGACAGAGATAGTTTTAAGTGACATTGGTATCCTATTATCATCTGCACAATATTTTCCTCAAACAAGTCCATCCTTTTTCTTGTGAATATTTGGTAACTGAGATCTCTCTAATGTTAAAGTAGCTGATAATATTTCAATTTGTGAATCTCGTTTCTTCAGTAATTCTTTTAACTTTTTGATTTCCTCCTCCTGACTGTTGATCTTGCTCTGCATCTCAAATATAATCTACAATTGTTAAATAAATCATGACTTAATGAATGCTGGTTTGAAAGGCATACTTAAATCTTCAAAAATGTTCCTTGAAAATGATTTTTTTTCATAAAACATTTAACAGAAACTTAGAAAAATGATTGTGAAATTCATGTTTATCTCTCTTCATTTACTAGCTGTTTGTTTAAGCCTTAATGATTATATTGTGCCTTTGTTTCTTTACCAAAGGCCTTTTAAGGCATGCTGTGAAAAAAAATTCTGTGTTTTTTTTTGCAGGACAAGTTGCTGCATTACAGAGCCCCTTAACCAAAATCTGCTAACAGTTAATTTAGTTTTGCCATGATAATTCATAAATAGTATTTTTACGTTTTTTTGTGATTTATATTAAAAACAAAAAGTGAATGGACTGTGATTTTACTATCAACTAAACTTACACAAACTGTATATATATGTTCTAGCATTACCTGATCTTTGGTTAGAAATAATTCACTCTGAAGTAAGACCTTGGTTGTTGGTCTGTCTGTATGGACTCTGTTGGTCATTTCTTCAACTGCATTGGCCTAGAATAGGAAAGACAAAAAAGTTAAAAGGTCTTAAGTTTAAGTCTTGCAAATATATTAGAAAACAAAGAAAGGCAAAAAATTACTTAAAATAATCAAGGTCAATACTAAAGTAATCATTAGATATCAAACAAGACATTGGTTTTCAACATTTACACTGGTACAAAATGTACATAATTTTGTTTATTATATCTCATCATTTGGTACTCTCTACTTTTGCAATGATTTAAAAAAATTATCATAAACAATTGTCCATTTTCCAATTATTATGGAATTCTTGAGGTGTTACACGATTGTATTGAGGTAAGTTACTCTAGATCAGACAAAGTCAGTCAATACAAACCAACTAATTGCAGAAATTATTTTCACTTGATCTGTATAGTTTTAAGCCTTCATTTTAGTGGATCAGGTTGAAATATTTCAACCTTTTATGTGTCCATTTGTTTTATTGAACATTTTTATAGATTTCAAATGCCAGCGTGCAGATTTATATGGGTTTTGTCACCAAATCTGACAACTTATCCTGTGTCACGTTGTCTTATTTTCTATTTAATTACTTCCCTTTGAATGATAATTTTTAAGAATGGAAACAATGTTGGCAATTAGCAAATCACCTATCAAAATTATATGTCCTATAGATGATATAATTCTTTAAACCTATAATACTAACTTGTTCTGGCCAGTGCTCTCTGGTTTGTAAATCAATTTCTCCTTGTCTCAGCAGCTCCAAACATTTATATTTCTCCATATCTGTTTTAAATATGTGGAACAGTTCATATAATATCACTCCTAAGCTATAAATATCACTCTGAAAGTAAAACAAATTTTAAAGACATTCCACATCAAACAAGTCATTGAATTTGAAGATTTCTATCATTATGTATACATGCTTAACAAAAGGTAAATTTATTAGGAACTCATTTGGGTGACTGAAGTTTGACTGAAACAAAGATTAGCCTATTCAAATCTAACCAAAACTAAGATTATCCTATTAATGTCTGACCGAAACCCAGTTTAGCCTATTAATGTCTGACAGAAACCAAGATTAGCATATTAAAGTCTGACCTAAACCAAGATTTGCCTATTGAAGTCTGACCCAAACCAAGATAGGCCTATTCAAATCAGACTGAAACCAAGATTAGCCTATTTAACTCTTACCAAAACCAAGATAAGTGTATTCAAGTGTGACAAAAACCAAGATAAGCCTATTCAAGTCTGAGTGAAACAAAGATTAGCCTATTCAAATCTGACCAAAACCAAGATAAGCCTATCCAAATCTGACCTAAAAAAGATTAACCTATTCTAGTCTGACCAAAACCAAGATAACCCTATTCAAGTCTGACCTAAAAAAGATTAGCCTATTCAAGTCTGACCAAAACCAAGATAAGCCTATTCAAGTCTGACCAAACCAAAGACTAGCCTATTCAAGTCTGACCAAAACCAAGATTATCCTATTCAAGTCTGAATGAAACCATGAAGCATCATACATGGCTGAGGTTATATGGTGCAATATAGGATTACTCATCAAGCTCTGTGGAGGAGAATGGAGACACCTTAGCAATTAAAACTTCCAAATCAATCAATCAAATACAGTCAAACACCCAAAGAATCAATTAAAAATTCTTAGTTAGAGGTCAGTTCAAATTAACAAGGTTCAAAGAACCTGAAAGAAAGATGAATGAACTGAAAAAGAGGTTAAAGGAAATCTTGGTGTTTTACCCATTATTTAAGTTTGGGCAACTGAAGGTTGACTGTACATATAAAAGTGAAACCTGTGGTTTAATCTGGAAATCTAGACATACTCCCTTTTTTACTTTTAAGCAGGTAGATGAAATTTTATCTGTAAAATGTTCTGTACAAAGCATGGGATCTTTGTCAACGGTTAAAGAGAGGAAAGTTACTGGTAGATGTTACATTATTTGTAATTTGGACTTTCATGGATGCTGTCTCATTGACAATCACACCACATCAACTTATGCAATAGTCATTTTTTAAATCCTATTTACGGAAAGCCATGTTTCTTTTGAAAAATTTAAATTTACCATTCTCATTCCTAGCTTCCAGAGTATTAAGAACAGTTTTGCTAGAAATCATTGCTGTTATGTGTGTCAATTTCTGTCTTAGACAAAGAATTAAAGCTTTCATTTTTAGTTTTTATGAAATGAGTTCTGAAGTGTACATACCTTGGAGTACTGCTTGTGGTAGTCATTGAAAGCAAATGCTTTACGATAAAGTATAGGGCAAAATCATGATTTCCTCTTTGCTCTTTCTTAGACTGATGTGATGTACTTACCACAAAGGGAAACAACTCTTACAAAATCTTAACTCTGACTTCCTATTGGTTCAGCATACCTTATTTGTATACACAGATCCTTGTAGTTGTTCTGGAGCACCATAGGTTGATGTTCCCACACCTGTTGTATGTGTGTCCCAATAAAACTGATCTAAGAATACATGAAAACATAAAGCATTAAAGGTTATCGTCTGATGAAATCAATGGCATGATAAATTTATTAATATATATCTTGGAAAATATGTTATCAATATCAAATTTCTTAGTTTAAAATACTGCAATGCTGATAAAAAACTTTCAATTCTTTACTTTTTATATCTTAAATAAACCTTTATTTGTTATTTCATAATTAAAATCTTCAGACATCAGGCAAAGCTGGCTATGTCCAGTAATGAGATACTGGCCAAAAATCAGTAAAGTCTTATTTGCAATGATATAGATCTGTACTTTAACCCAAAACTTAACCTATAAACGACTGATGGAAGGATGCATGGATGACAAGGAAAAATGCATAATCTCACTTCCCAAGCTTTTTGAACAAGGGGATAAGAATTTTTTGTGGATTTACTCTCCACTTTTTGTGATGTTAACATACCAGTGGAATCTACAGGAGAGGGTGTGAGTAAGGCATCGTCTCTTCCAGAATTCTTCAGATCATCTTTAGCCAATCCAAAGTCTCCTATTTTTACATGAAGTTCATGACCTTGAAGGAATATATTCCTTGGCTGAAATTGTAAATGAGCAATTGAAGAAGAATTCAAAAATGCATTTACATGAAATTTTGAGCAAAGTGTTGAAATTGAGGCAAAATATTTCCTGAACTTTGCTAAAGATAAATGAGCAGGAATGTATGTAACAGTCATATTGGCCCTGAAATGAGTCAACTGACAGAATTGTTTACTTTTTTCTATTATTACATAGAACTTTGCAATGAAATGGAAATCAAGTGAATACAATGAGTCTTTCATAAAATGTTGTATCTAGTGCATGTTGGTGTTATTAGGATAGTGCAAGGTTATACAAGATAACTCCAAGCTGAAGCTACTACATGAATTAGTATTCTGGTTTTGTAACCTGGACACATCCGTAATTTGTTTGTTTTTGTAAGATTGTCTCCCATATGGGAAGGTATTTTAATATAGCAATAACATGAGACAATCTTAAAAAATTGTATTTTTCGCAAACCACATACTATTTGATTGTAGAAAAAAAGCTAATGATGTGTATTAATAAAACAAACAAAAGGCTGACTTCTGCAGAAGATTGGTATTTCAAAGACATATTTGTTCTATTGTGATGTCTATAAAACTATAAGTCTCACCTTCAGATCTCTGTGTATCAGACCATTAGAATGGATAAAGTCAACACCTTTCACCAACTGTTTGAATATCTCCATGTTTGCAGCAGTGTATGTCTTCTGAAATTCTAAAACATTATTGTTCTGTTTTTACATTTAACTTGAATATAGTAAGTTTCTAAGATCACATTTGACAAATAAATTAAATAAAATGTGTAAAGATGGATGAAGAAGATTAAACCAAATGCCATTTCCACTGGCCAATTAGATATTCATTAAAAAAATAACATAATTTTCTAAACTTACCAGAACTAACTTATATCAAATCATTACATATATTTACTTTGTATTTTACATGAAAACCAGATATTTTGATGTGAATAGTAAATGATGTTTTTGATACATGCAACATGTATCACTTCATCTGAACTTTGTGGCTATTTAAGAAGTTGACAACAGACCATTCTAAGTCCAAAACAAAATGTATGTCTTTTACTTTTTAACAGAACTTATGTTTTGGCATTTACTGTTTATATAAGTATATGTTTTGTCTTGTTTGAAGTTCTTTTGTTGACTCAATTATCAATTTCATTGTAGAATTAAACAAACTTTTGAATAAGAGTCATAATCTTGAAAATTTCATAAGAAGCATTGCTCATGAATAAATAATATGAAGTGTAATGTTAAACTAGACCAAATTTGGCGAAAACTTGTGATTTTTCTATATAATGTCGACAAGAAAAACAAAACAAATGGTGAGTGACCTCTTGCTTTAAAATTTTAATTTTTTAGCAGGAAAAAATGATAAATTAAATTGGTATTGATATCTAAAATTCACAATGTGTATTAGGTGTTATTTCTGAAAAAGTCCAACTGTTCTTACACTGACAATAGGGGTGAGGAAATTTTGTTGGAGACCAATCATATATCTGAGGGTCCAATTTAGAAGCAGCTTATTCACCCTCTCTTCAATTATTAGTTAGAAAATCTTGATGATTAGCTAGAATGTCTTCTTAATAAATTTTACACTACAAAAAAAAAGATTTAAAAAAAATTGTACAAACCATGCTTTTTTGTGAATTTTTAGATGGATTTAACTGTAGTTTCTTCTCTCAATTTTAACTCTTTTTTAAATTCAATTTTTTTTTAATTTAAAAATTCGTTAATTGTTTTACTTCTTTTCTCTCAACTACAGGGAGGTCCAAAAGATATTTGGTCATTGCATTTTTCAATATATATTTAATATAAATCACAGTTTTTCAAAAACTTATTGTGAAGTTATTTCTTGTCCAATTTTAATAAATTTTATTCCATAATTTTGTAGTTTTATTGCTTTTTTATGTTTTATTATCCAATTTTTTTATTAATAAATGATGATTTAAACAGAGAGTAAAACCTTGATGTCACAATTTTACTAACATATAAAGGGAATTCTACCCAAAAAAACCTTTTTAAATTCATGCATTTTTCAATCTCCAAATCAGAAAATCATGTCAAAATATACAATGAAACTGTAAAATTTTATGGAAATCGGATAACAAACCACTTGATAAAAATAATAATTTACTGAAAAATAAGGTTTTATATGAGATATATAGTGAAAAACAACAAGGACCGAATACTTTTTGCAATTTTTTCTAGTAAAAATTCTGAAAATTTGGTTTGCTCTGGAATCTGTAGTAACAATCACCCAAAAGTTTGACCATCAGTGCAAAAATGAGTGTAATATGTTATTTTTGCAGTGATCTTCTTGGAAAAGAAAGCAGATTATGTAGTATTGGCCGAACTTCAATTAATTAATCTAATGATGCAGGAGGTTACTTATGTATCTGTGAAGTTGGTAGTGAAAGTTTCCCACAGAAATAGGGACACTTAACTTTTGTGTATAGGTTTCCCTACCTATAAATGAAGAACAATGAGTATTTCTTTTCTGTAACCAGTCCCTGAGTGTCAAACTACATAGTTCCATTTGTATAAACAATGTTACATGTATCTGTAAAAAACAATAATAACATTTAGTATTGAATCTTCCCTGGAAGACAAGTGTTGCCTGCTCTCCATTGCCTAGTACTGATGAAATGGTTGGTAGATACTTCATCCATACATTAGACAACTGATACATAACAGTGTTCTTAAAATATTAAGGTATAGTAACCCTATTGATACATAAGTTGTTAATGGAAGAGTAGCAGATTAGAAATGTCTTTTCCTGGAAAAATAGGCGAAACAATACCAAGTTGTATTGACCAAGGGCCAGTTGTCCAAAAGTTAACCACTATTTTCAACCTCCAGTATTTACAACACTGTAAAAATTTAAAGTCCAAAATTTGGCATGCAAAGACATCTTCAGCATTAGAATTTGAGTCTTAATATCCACAAAAATATACTGATCCATCACCGATAAACAGGCATTTGAAAAAAAGTGATTAACTTTTGAACAACTGGCCCAGGATTCTGTAAAAGTTTGATGGATTTCTGTTGAAAAATTTAGAAAGGTGTTGCTGATTAGAAATGGTTGTTCCCACCTTTCAGCATATTGCAAGTCAAAACTAAAGTTATAATTAACAGCATTTAATTTGTGAGAAAATAAAATAGGAAATAAAATTCTATATAGTATATATATATATGTTTATTGAAAATTTGTTTAAAGTTTGAGTTGTTAATAATGAGTAGCGGATTAATTGTATCCAAATTCACTGCATTTTAAAAGTCAAAATTGCATCCTGTTTAAAATACTGATTTTCTGGAAGAGTAAAATAGGTGGTGCAACACTATTTAGTTATAACTTTTTCAGCAGTTTTATAGTATAAAAAGAATAGAAAGTGTGATGCTGCTAAGCGAGGACACAGACACAAACAGCAATTAATGAACCCAATATGTTGCCCTGCTTCTACACCAACAATGACCACCAATGTAATGCCAACACAAGAGGGCTGAGAGTTATCTCTATTAGAGGAGACAACTTAAAAAAATTATTGGTTGGAAATGGGTAGCTTTTTAAATTTCAGATTCAACGGCTACTTAAAAAAACCTTGCAAAATTTTTTGTTTGTTTGTTTGTTTTTATATGTCTCTTTTTTAATTTACTAATGGCACTCATACACAAATTCAATTGCAAAAGCTTTTCTAAAATTTCACGAGTACAAACATTATAGTATTCATTGTGATGTTTATTGGTTTATGCAAATTTATTTATATAAGACATATTCATGCAACAGTATTTTGAATATGAAAAGCCAGGAGACAATTTTTGGCTTTAAATATCAGTGACTTGTTCCTCAACTGTAATGATCAGAAAAATTTAAATGTGCTATGGCAAATGTTTTTACTACTTGGATATTTTCACTAAAATTTTCTGTGCAGTAATGCGCTCACTAATATATGTCAAAATTGCAATCACAATGAAAGTTGAATTAAAGGTGTATTTTTAAAGTAAGTTATTTCCCTTTTTTCAGTGATCAGATGATACTACTTATAAGAAACAAGAGGCTGTTTTGATCTTGCAGGAATTGATTGATTGATTGAATGTTGCCTAACGTCCATTGGCAAATATCATGCATATTCAGGACAGGAGCATATTATTGATGATGATTATTGAACCCTGCTTTGTACTAAAACGACACACTGAGCCGGATTTTTAGCGTGCTAGCTCACAAAAGCAACTGTCTATAGGAAGACATGCCACTTTACCCAGACACATTATTAGGACTCTGGGCCGACCAGTCTTTGCTCTTAAATACCAATTTTAATATCTTTGGTTTGATACAGCCAGGGATCGAACCCACGACCTAACGCAATCGAGGAGAGAGCGCTTACTATTACACCAATGAGGCGGTCATCTTGCAGGAAGGTATGACTTGTTACTTAACAAGTGTTGACACAAAAATGTCTCGCCTGTATATGTGGCTTTGACCCTATAAACGTGTAGACACAATAATTTTCTAATCAAGATATATCGGCAAGTAATACTGCCAAGACATTTAAATAAAACAAATCAATAGTCAGAAATTTTTGAAAACATGATAAAGAAGGTGTGTTGTTGAACTCATATAAAAATCAATAAGCACACCCAATATTGTTCACTTCCCACTTATAGTAAATGAGAAATAGACCTAACGGGGGTAAGCATGAAAACTTGACCCTAGTCAATGGACCATGAAATTGAGGTCAAGGACAAAAGACATGTGCAAGACTGACATGTACTCCTAACAATCAATAAGAACATCCAATATTGTTGACCTACCAATTATAGTAACTGAGAAATATACCTTAGCATGAAAATTTGACCCTAGTCAATGGATCCTGAAATTGAGGTCAAGGACAAAAGACGTGGCAGAATGACATGTACTCCTAATAATCAATAAGCACACCCAATATTGTTATTGAATGAAATTCTGAACACATGATCCACGCTTTGATACAGAAATAGAATGCACATGGCAATGACATGGGGACAAATAAAAAATGATTGAGCATTTCAAATCAATTATTGTTGGACAAAATGAGCTAAAATGTTGAAATTAAAAATGTAATCCCAACTAACACTGTACTTTGGAACAAAACCGCATGGTTTTACAAGTTAACCGAAAGAACATGGAAGTAAATAAGCATCTATTTTAAGCTACAGCTATGGATTTACGCTGTTTTTGAAATAGTTCTAAATAATTTTGTACACAACATTTATAACCAAGCAAAAACAATGTTTTTATCCACAACCATCAAGTCAGACAACATTTACATCATATTGTTGGCAGTTATCCTGTATACTCAGTTCTAGAACCTAATGGAGACCAATAAATATGATTATACCGGCTATTTGAATATTTTATTCTGACATTCATGGTATTCAATTAGGCGGAGTCAACTGTGATAACAATCTCATAAATCTTCCATCTGACAAAAGCAAGGCTAAATGTTTTATATTTTTTAATTTCATCAAATAAGTTTTCTATTTTCTTAAAGTTCAAATGGCTGGGAATGAAACATCACATATGATTTTGATAATGAGTTGATAAATGTATTTTGCAATGAAACTCTTTACAGGTTTTTCTTTTAAAAAATAAAATAAATACTTCGTTTCATTTACACAACAACATATGATAATTAAGACAAAATAATGTCATGATCTTAAAAAAAAGCAACGATAAATGTAAAACAATGAACTAGATACAGTGAAGATAAAATGCAGCAGTTTTAAGATATAAAACAGATCTTTCTGACAACAACAACATTAAACAACAATAAACAGTCACTCAATCATTTCATTCATACTATCACTATAATACAAAGTCTGGGTCATCACTGTCACTTTCACTGTCGCTCCCGTAACGTTTTCGCTTCTTCTTTGGTTTCTTCTTCGGCACAGATTTTGGAGTTGCCGTTATAGTTTGTATTAATGTTCGTGATGATTTCTTTTTATGACTGCTACCATGGTGATGGTGATGAGAATGCTTAGATGGTGGTTTGGGTGTCCATTTCATATTTACCTGTAAATATGCATATTAATTATAAACACAAAGGTTACTGCATGCGCTTGTTAATTTGAATAGTATAATTTTGATGATAGAATTGTTGTTTCACCCCTTTGTTGAGTAACTCGGACCAAATACACATGGCTGATGATATAAATGTTATAGTATAAATATTCAGTATGTCTAACTCTACATCAATCTAATTCAAATTATACTCTATGTCAGCGTTTGTTGGCACGGGTAAAAACGTTATAGAAGAAAAACCGACTGTTGTATTCTTTTAAAATAGTGTTTATTTTGTAGATTGAAAAAAGTGCAAGTAAGTTGCAATAATACTTTTTAGCAATCA
>JAULBM010324349.1:0-13355 GCA_032357055.1 Geukensia granosissima | reverse complement strand
ACTCTGGTTCATTGTTGAAGGCCATAATGGGACCTGTAGAAGTTAAAATTCTACGGTCACTTGGTGGGTGGCTGTCTTATGGACAATCATGCCACATCTCCTATTTTTATATTTATATTTTGATTTTTTTAAATGTAGAAATATCATCAGTGCAATATGTATTCCACAATTAAGGCCCCGTTCACATCTAAAACGAACGGATTCGCAATATCTAATGCCTATTGAGCGAATGTTTTAAATACGATTCAACGTTTTCAATGCGCATTGAATTCGCTTTGATGTACGTGTGAATATAAACAGAATTCGAAGATACCAAAGGGGTAGACAGAAATCGTTAAGTCGGAAGACAGTCAACACCATGGTCAACTAAATGAAACAAATAAAACATAGTACCCTCGACACTACACCGAAAGCTAAATCTGGAGTAACATGAACCCTACAAAAACCAGGTTCTCTGGAAGGGTAAGTAACTCGTTCCCCGACTAGTGACACCCGTCGTGTTACTTAGAAGACAAAGCCTGTATTTTAATAGTCACAATCGATGCAAGTCACAGCCGTTTAGTAATGTCGTCAATTCGCAATATATATATATCTGTGTGAACAGAGTATTTGTAAGCAGTGGTATATGCATGTTACATTATTATTTCAATTAAATTTAACTGAGTTTATCCAAATATGACGTTCAATATTCTTAATGATATGTTTGATCTTGGACAAACTGATTGACATGTCTTAATTTTTTACCAGTGACGTGGAACCAAACCAGTTCTTTCACAGATTCTAATCATTATAGCAAATGAAGTTGCACAGTTGTGTACCTTTTGTTGTGATTAATTTTTTTTTATAAATTTCTAGTACATCCCTTTGAAGATTTAAAATAACAGGGCATATTTTGTATTGGGGTGATTTTAGTTCAGTTTTATTTTGCAAGAATGGTAGGTTCTTAATGGGGCGATAGTGTATTTGCGTGAGGCGATTTAACAAGAAATGGGGGCGTTTTAGATGGGGCCGATTTACAGTGATGCATTTAAATCAAACTCAAATCATACAGCTTTGTGGACACCATGAGAACAGGCGACACGGGTCCTCCGAGGAAGACAAAATGATTAAAACTATCGATTCTCTCTTTCTCGCCGTTCAAAACAGTGAACTGTGTGTCGTCAATTTGGAACACTACTTAACATTCTACAAAGTTTGCTTAATTGATTGATTGATTGATTGATTGATTGAATGACTGTTGCTTGACGTTCAGTGGCAAATATTTCACGCATATTTAGGACGCGAGCATATTTATAAATGATGATGAATGAATAAAGGAATTTGATCATTATGCAATTCAATTAAATTTTCAAGGAACTTGTATTCCGATTCCTGATTTGAAACAGAAAAATCCGAATTCCTCCTGACAAGCATATGACAATGAGTCAAGCATTACATTGCAACAAACAAACTGGCGGGTGCCGCCCACATAGGATCTGCTTTTTTCTTCTTTGACAGACTCTTAATTTTTTTTAAAAAATTGTTCCTTTTTAATGAGCACAAAACAATGTGTGATATGGATAAAGAATAATTTGACAAGAAAATTGTGAAATCTCCTCACTTTATGAACTTTGTAACCAATTTTGTGTGCATATATATATATATAAGTATTTAAACACGAAAAAACTAGGTGAAACTACTTGTACTCTACATTGTTTCTTTAAAACTTTAATATAAAAAATAAGAAACGGGAAGACCCAAGGGCGGATCCAGGATTTTGAATAAGGGGTGGGCCGAAAAGTGTAATAATTGTCTCCGAGCAGAGCAAGGCGAAATCTTTTGGGCGTTTTCTCTACAAAAAACAACATATTTTTACTTTTTTGTTTACATTTTTTCATTAAAGAGGTGAATGTTCCCTTTGCTCTCCTATGAATCCGCCAGACCTTTATATTTACAAGATAAGTTGCCAGTTGCCGAAATAACCCTCTGCATACAGACGGATATTTACCAATATAACATTTTAAAAAATCAATTTATATAGGATTTTATGAATATATCAAACTAATTAAGTCCCTGAAATTGGAAATAAAAGGAAATATCGAGTGATTGCTTATATCTTATGATAACATGAGTAAAACAAAAGTTAAAGATGTTAAAGTGATACCGGTTGTAAAACAAATCACTGAAATGACGAATATGAAAAAAGAGGGACATGCCTTGTAAAAATATTTTTAGCTGTGTTAAAACTAGTTCAAACCATGCATACGTGTTTAAAAATTAAACCAACATGTTGATTTTTAAGTAATTTTTACAATTTCTGAAACAGAAGAGTTTTTTTGCAATACCCATTGCATTCGTCGACCCTCTTTGGGTGTACTTCTTACTTCTTTATTGATCTTGCCTAATTGAAGAAACATTCCGAGGAAACCGAAGGCATTAATTGTGGTATTCTATTAGATATGTGCTGCAGTACTTTCGTAGTATCATTAGTTGTAAAGTTCTTCTAATAATTATGTGATAAAGGGAAAAAAGGAATATTCATCATAACGGATTGTTATCATACACAAATCTATGCTTCATTTTGGTAAGTTAATTTGTTTGTTTGTGTGTGTGTTTGTTTGTTTGTTATTTCTGATAGTAAAATAACTACAGAATAATGTAAAAAGTATTAAGGCAGAAAAATATGAATTACCAATTATAATTTTTGTCCAATAGACTAAAAAATTAAATTGAGCTTTTATAATGATTTTCTAATAATGCAACTATGCAAACGTTCAAGAATACCAGTTTTGTAGTGCTTTAATATTGATCAAACTAATTTAGAAAACATAATTGATTTTAAAAGAAAGAAATACCGTTTAATTTGAAAGAAAACTAAAAATCACAAAGACGTTTCATTGATTGGTTATTTTGTTGTTATTGTATTAAAACTACAAACGACATGACATTTTTTTTACTTTATACTTTATAGAAACTTTTATTGTAAAGGGTTGTCATTAGACCGTTGTCAAACCTGTAGCCGCTTAAGTAGAGATATGGTAAGCGTGCTTGCCACGAGTGCGGAAGGTCGCGGGTTCGATCCCTGACTAGGTAAACCAAATACCCTTAAATTGGTCTTTGTTGCTTTTCTGCTAAGCACGCCGCATTGAGGAGTAAGAACAAAGGCAGGTCGGCCATGAGTCCTTATATGGTTTTCAATTCATTTTTGCAGGCAGTTATTGGACCTGTTAAAATTCGACTTTTATTTGGTGGCTGGCTGGCTCATGGACAATCATGCCACATCTCCTATTTTTATATGTAGTGTGTCTGGATAAAGTGGCATGTCTTCCTGTGGAATGTTCCTTTCGTGAGCTAGTTCGTGCGAATCCGTCTCACCGTGCCTTTCATTAGTTAACTCTCGTACTGGATTCATGAAATGTTTGCCGCTGGAAGTTAAGAACCAATCAATAAATCTCCGAATCAGTTCTGATTTTTTACTTGTGAAAATTAGTACAAATTAAGTCAAAACTTTGAAATATTAAAGAGAAGAATATGGAATATATACCAGAAACTTTTCTGGATTGCGCATTGCACTATTTCTCGTTAAGCTGTTGCCTTAGTTCACTAGATTGCCGTGGGGCACGAAACAAATTCTTAAAAAAATAGTGCATTGTATTTCTCTCTCTTATCAAAAAGATTGTTGACAAAATATAAAAATCAACGATTGTAAACCGTTTCCAACATGTTGGAAAAGGCTATAAATAAAATTGCTAATTTTAAATGTTTTGGTTTTAATTCTTCTGAAGAGAGGTTACTCATGCGCATAACTAAATCTACAACAGTTATACGACGTTTGTAAAACAAAAATGGATTAAAGATTTTTGCTGAAAGAGGACTGGTGATCACAGTTATGCGAAAAAAAATTAACTAGCGACATAAAATATTCAAATATTTTCTTTCAAACTCATGTCAACACTTAAATGTAGATCTGTAATATAACATTCGTACGTGTTATGTAAGAATTTAAAAATAATACAAAGCTTATGAAGTATATGAGGCTTGTTGCTTTGTCATACAGGACACATTGTAAATACCAGATCAAATCAAACATCTATTGTAGGCTAATTCTACCAACTGATGCTCGTTATGATATCACCATTTAATATGTATGGTAATTTTCTCTCAGAACGATGATTTTTTATACAATAATGCGGTATCGAAATTGGCTAGATTTTCCAGGATCAGAGATTTATCAATTTTGAAATGCTATACATGGTCTTAAATTAGAAGGCATCTACTGCATTAGCATAGACTTTTAGGATAACTTTCTTTATCAGTATAGAATGATATCACACCATTGTTTAATCATCTCACAAAGATTTTTTTAAACACAAAGATCGTTTTTTTAAATACACACACCAGATGGTAACATTATATGTTAGAACAGCAAGGCCCGGATATATGAACAAAGCATTAACAAACCTAAATTCCAAAAACTATCTGTGAAGGATTAACAGAAACGCCTAGATGTAATAGATTATAAAGACAATAATAAGTCAGGGCAAAAGCCGACCATTTTACTCATGCAAACAATAAAGACTTCAATAAATGCGAACTTCTACTTTTACCAGCCGGTGATGAGCAGGGGCAAAATGTTTAACCAACCAAAAGATGTGTAGGTATAAGATAAAAATGAGTAATTTTCAGAAAAGTATACCAAAAATGTAATTTTCAAATTGGAATACAATGCTATTTTATGGAACGAAAAAAGGCGTTCCAGATTTGTAAGTAGTGGATCAAATAAAATTTAGATGGAGACTGAAGCATGCAAAAACAAATCCTACTATTTACTTCAACAATTTCCATTATAAGTTATATAACGATTACAAGGCATATTGCTGAAAAAGGGGAGATAATTCTTATTTCGACGACAAATTGGTTAAAATGTAAGTGAATTTAATATTATTGATTTGAATGTGCAGAGCATTTAAAACATATTCAATTATGTCGTTGATGTGAAAATAAAAAGATTACCGGTAAATGTTAGAGACTGCTTTCCAACCACAAAAAACACAGGGAATTTACAAATCTAGAGGTCTCCACAAGGCCTTATCAAGGGTGGAATATCTCCCTCTATGAAAAGCCCCAAATAAAAATTCTGTATACGTAAAGTAATACTCTTCTCATCGGAATAAAAATGTTCATGTAACAACACATTAAACACAAAGACAAACCTATGACCACAATTTCTGACTAGGGACAGGCATTTCTGTCTTTAAATTTCTAATTAATACCTAAGGCATTTTGGTAATCTTTCCAGTGGTGTATCCACTCTTTTAGAATTTATTAGATTCTATCATGAACTTCTGAAAGCTTAAGAAAATATGGGGGTTGGAGGAAAACAGAGTCGAGATATATCGCTTGTCTAAATAATAAAAGTTTATACGTTGTTTGATATGTTTCACAGATTGAACTTTTTGTGTCGTGTAAATTCCCTTTGGTGTTATACTTTAGTCTGATAAAATTGGTAATAGGACCAATTTGCTTCTAAAACGCTAATCGACAATGTTTGATTCGAACATCTTTTGAAGATTATGTTTAGCCAAGAAGCAATATCAACATTTTGTAAACCAGAGCTGGTTCTTTGCCTGTGGGAGTAATAATTATCAGAAAAATACCAATGCCAACTTTACTGTACATTGAGATAGAAACAACATACTTCTGTTTAATGGTAAAGGTTACATTTGTCTCTTATCGGAATACTGCTACTTCTTATTATCTCTAAGTGTTACTAGGGCGCTGCAAAATGTAATAATCGCTATTTTTCATGACATTAACGTGTTCAAGGGGACATGCATAATATGATTATTGTAAATGCTTTTACTGCATAGAAAAGTCAAAGTTCAAATTAACTAAAATATCAAATGCCTTGCCGTATATTCATATGTTTACTTTAGCAAATATTTGATGAAAAAAAATTGTAAAAAAGGGAAATTTAAATGCAAAAAATGCAAACTAATCAATTCAGAAAATTGGAATATAGCTAAAAAAGGTGGTCTGGTATCAATGTCTTTGAGACGGTCATCCAAAACGTGTACATTACAAACATCTTCAGGTTGCCCTAAGGCCCTCAATATTGGACACAAATCCACACCCTACGGCAAGCTGTAAAAGTCCCTAAAGGTAAATATGGTGACACAAAAAAAAACAATAATCTGCAAATTATGTAAAAAATTAAAAAGAGAAGAAAAAAAAAACTTTAAAAAACAACGACATAAAATTGACTATAGGTCTTAGCTTCAGACAGAGAAAAATATGTGGCGGGGTTAAACATTTTCTGGGCGTTCAACCGTCCTCTTGGACAGGGTGTGTCAAAACAATATAAAACCAAACCTTAAGCCAACTGTATGAGATTCAACTTGTTTTTCAGTCTATTAAACAATCTATGAACTAGTTATTGGTTAAACTATCGCTAACAACAATTCAGGAGACAAGTGGTAAATGCATAATAGATGTTTCAACGTGCTACGTAGGATTTTTAAAAACTGTCTCATTTCGTTGTCCTTTGCTTCATACGTAATCTTCAATGTTCAGTATATTTAAAAGTTTTTCCTTCTGTGTGGTTCAAAGTATATTGCATATTCTCTCGTTATTTTGAAATACATTTAATACCAGATGTGTCTTCTGACTCCTAAGACCAAGAACAACACTTAAAGATCTTATATCTTGAATCAGTCTTGGTAATTTTACTTCATTTTCTTACGCATAACTTCATAGTTGCGTAGATTAAAATGTAAACTAATATGCCTGTCCCAAGTAATAATTGTGGTCATAGTTTTGTTTTTGTGTTTAATTACAAAATTACCAATGTTGAATAAATATGGAAAATTAAGGTATGCTATATGTACAACCTCTCATCAGTAGCAATAGAACCGAAACATAGGAGATCAAAGATTCAAATAAAGCAAAAGAAGCACTTAAATCCAAACAAATAGAAATGGGAAGCCAAATCCGACGGCAGGGACCACTACTATGTGCGTTACTTTTCAAGGCCTTTCCGTATTTTCAGTGTTTTAGAATTAAAGCAAATGCAACAAATTTCAGTAAAACATTGTTAGATAAATTTCAAGTCAGACAAATCTGACAACTGGGCTAATGTTCTGTTACATATTCATTTTTAAATTATACTCAGAAAATATTATTAACTAGTATAATATTGTGATTTGACAATGAGTTTGACCCTGGGGATTCACGACCGAAGCCGCTAGCGGGAGAGTTTGTGGAGTGCACACATTTGCTCTTTTTGTTTTTGTTTTCGTTTTATCTTTTAGTTTGTTTCGAATATGTCTTGTCGCTTTGGACTATGCACTTTTGATCTCTGTCATAGGTATTCTACATTGGACTTAATGTATATATGTTTATCTAATTGGGGAGATTTCCACCCTTGACGAAGGCCTTTTGGACACCTCTATATTAATGAGTTCCCTTTGTTTTTGTTGTGGTTGGAGTTCAGTTTCTCTAACATTTACCCCATATCTTTTCATTTTCATATTTAGTTTTAAATATTTAGTTTATATCGATAAATGGCGTCATCGTTTAAAAAGTAAAGAAATTTTCTGACTTTTCATAAATTCAAATAAACACCCTGTTTAGTTTTATCTAAATATTTAGATATTCCTTATGTATCTTGAAATCGTAAAAATAAAAAAAGATTCGTAATTCATTTTTCTGTTTATCAATTAGGGGAGGAATTGTATGATTCTAAGGCGGAATAAAGTGCTCGACTATGTCGGCATTTCCCACGGGATAAATTATATTCCCTTGTTAAATTATTCTAAAAATTTGCCATGATTAACGTGTAATAGAAAAAGAGGGATATGGTGTAAATATTCATGGCGCAAAAATCTCTTATATACAAGTAAATTCCAAGCAAAGGAACACCGCTTTGATTGCCGTTCTTCTTTTCTTCTTGTTTTTGTATTGTAAAGTTGTTGAAGGATTTATTTGTAAAGATTGATTGATTGAAAGGTGCTTAACGTCTAGCGGCAAATATTTCATGAATATTCAGGCCGAGAGCAAATTAATGAATGATGATGATGAATGAACCCCGCTTTATACTAGACCGACACACTGAGCCGAATTTTGAACGTCTTAGATCACGAAAGAAACAGTCCGGAGGAAGACACGCTACTTTATAACCCAGAAATATTATTCTGACTCTGGGTTTACCAGTCTTTGTTCTTGCTCCTAAATACTGCGTGCTTAGCGGAGTAGCAGCAAATACCAACTTTAATGTCTATGGTTTGACCCGGCCGGGGATCGAACTCACGAACTTCCACTCTCGATGCGAGCACGCTAACCATTACGCCACCAAGATGGTCTATTTGTAAAGATGAGACAAAGAAGGGCAATGCAAGTGTCGTTTAGTGATGACTTTTGTTAATAATTTTCATTTTATGTAGTTAACTGTTTTGGTCCATCCACAACTAAAGTTTACATTTTTTCGTCTAATACAACCCTCCCCTTTTCCAGTGGCAGTTAAAATCATTAACAATTGTTTTGGGGCGAGAGTCAAATTTAAAGAGAGTTTAGCCATTTTCACTTGTATGATATTTTATATTTTTTAAAAACGAAGCCTCACATCTCAATGCACTAAACAAAACGAATTTTCGTGCCAATTCTTAAACTGAAAAAAATGGAAAAAACTTTGCTGTGAGAAGCATTTTTAACTATTTTCTCTCATTTCCTAATAGATTTCTATAAAGGAAACTAAGAGTTTAAACGATATAGCTCTTAAACGATGACGAATACATGTGGTAACCATCCGTAGAAATCTTATTTTAGTTTTGAGTGTCCTTCATGTCAAATTTCTGGATTAGATAACCTCTTCTCGGGTTGATGCTTACCAGGATTAGAGCTTAAGGATACCACGTGTTGCGTGCAATACAGGGGATGCTCATCCTTCTAGAGAACCTGATCCGACTCCTTTTAGAAAGGAGTTAGTGGATTCCATGCCTTTATTCCTTCTGTTTTCGATTTAATTTTCATTTTTTAAAATTTGTATTGTGTTTTTGGACAATGCGTTAATGATTTCTCACATGGGTATTCTTAACTAGAATTCATAGTCATATCAGTGGCAATAAGGTTGGGAAAAGCAGAAATTTAAAGTAATTTTATACTGATTAGACACATTGGTATACGTAATTTATTAGGTAACCTCCTCAGGTTTGCTTTATATTTTTATTTTTCTTAAATTTTATCGTCATTCTGACCACCTTTCAATTTTTAACAAGTTGTTCATAGGGGAAGATGCAAAATCCATAAGGTATTTTGGTTTATAATCTTTGTAATGAAGAGGCTTTTTCTCGAGTCTCCGCCTTTTAAATTCTACTGCCATTTTGTGGGTGGCTGTCTCATGGAAAATCATGTCACATCTCCTATTTTCATATTACTACCACCGTGTCTCAGTTCAACCCGCTCGTTTTCTTTCTGTAATTGTCGAACAGGTTTTTGTCCAGAACATTCATTGGACGTTTAGTAAAGTTCTATCAAAGAGTCCATCGACTGGTACTAATTGGTATTCCGAAATGACAACGAAAATTGCGCTGTCGACCTCCACTTAATTAGTTCGTGCTTAATTTGGTTTTTTTTTTATTGTTTATTGATTTTTAACTATTATTTTTAATTGCTGGTTGAATATGATAAAAGAAAGATTTGGAGTTAATTTTAACTCAACATTAAGCTGCAGAAAGTTAAAAAAATATTGGTCTTTACAAAGCTTTCAATATGGTAACAGTCGCAATCCCTTTGACAAGTTTTTAATCTTAACGACGATTTATTTAAATATGAGAACAGCATAACATAAAAAAAACGCCAAAAAACTACGCAATAACAACAAGATTGACTTAGGACAGGCTCATGCAAGATGGACCAACATGTAATGTATTTGATCAAAATCCTCCCCTTTTTATGTCATTTTAAATTAAAATACATGTGTTGTATTACATCATATACAAAGGACAAGGGTCGTTAAGCCAAATTTTGGCCCAAGAATTTCGTTAAAAAATGAACAGTGGCTCATTTCTCTAATACTATATTGTATGCATTTAAAGATGACTTTATAAAGAAAATTTAAAAAGTTTTTTTTAGTTTAACTGGTTCTACAACGGTCATATGGCACTTGAAATGCTTAAAAGTGAAAATACTAGGAACTTTTTGAATTGGATACAAAATTTCATATCATTTTATCGAATTTTATTTAGATCGCACAAAAACATCAGAACCAAAATATCAAATACAATTGTTTTGTAAAATATCGTGATGTTTATGCGAGATCATATTTATTTTAACAAAGCGCTTCCAAAAATTTGGTATTTGTACTGAAAGTGACACATTCTTGTTGAAAAAGTCGAATCTGCAATGATGTTTTGTCGAAATGAAAATTTTGTAAGTATAAGTTATGAATAATTAAATGAAAGTAAAATAGGTTTTTCAGAACTTATTGTTGTGTCATGAAATATAAAATTTGTGCCGAATATCGAACTTCCCGTACCTACTACTTTTATAACAGACAAATCAGCGAGTTGATTGTATCAGTAATACAAACGTTAGCACGATGCTTCAAAAGATATTTAAAATCACCTTTTCAATATTTCTAAGACTTCATGTCCAGAAATCGTTGGTGTTATTTAGACCGATAATTTTACCGGAGAGCTCTTAGATCGAGGAATTACTGCGTAATATGCTTAACCTTTTTTTATTATCTATTTCGTGTTTTGTAATCCAGTTAGTGGTCGTTTGCCTCCAATGACCAAAATTACTATGCTGATCAAAAACTAATCAGAAGATTGTCGGATATGTTCTGAACTAAATGATACAGCTTTTATCTGTTACAATCAAATTGTGTGCGTTGACAAATCTAAGACTTTTCTATTAGTAGATTCCTTAACATCAGGTCAAATTAATACGCCAAATTGAGTAATTGATTTACCGAGAATCCTACAAAGCGATAAATCCTTACGCAGATATATAATTAGTTCCTTTTGATTTTGGCTCAAGGGAATTCAGAAATTAATTGTAATGAATGTGTTTGATGTCGGCAGTTTTTCTTGCCTAGATTTTATTGATATTAGTTTGTTGTACAGTTGATTAACGAAAGTTTTCAGCACTTGTAGTTCTTCATGAAGTGAAGAACTTTTTCCGGTGCCTATTAATTTGTTTATTCCTATTTTTTATCTTATCAAGTGTATACCTGGTGAAGGATATGTTGTATTTTTGCTTTTTTTGTTTGGCGATGTCAAGCGTAGACAATTAATGGTAGTGGGAGCATTGAAAGGTTTCGCATCATTTTGGTATTTAAAAAATACAAGTTTACCAAGGTTGAATGAATATGGTTAAGTTTTATATTATTTATGCCCATTTCAAGGAATACCATTTGCCTTTTTCATGTAATACATAAACAACCACCTAAACTACACGAATGTCACATGCATTTAATTTATGTTTGGTTACAACAAGCGTTCAATTTTATGTTTTCCGATGAGCCACATCATTTTGGATTTAACAATACATTATTTAAAAGGAATTCGAAGATGCCAAAGGGGCAGACAGAAGACAGACAAGACCATAACCAACAAAGTGAAACGAAAGACGAACAAAGAACACACAACACTGCACTGACAACTAAGCTGGAGTAACACGAAAACTACACAACTTTAATTTAATCTAATTAATTTGTGTACAATATATTTTCTTATTAGTTTTCATTTCGAAATATATTGTATTTCAGGTATTCTCTATTCTAATTGGAATAAATTCTGTTTTATTTTTATTGGAATTCTGTTACCGGTTTTCTGTTCTTTGATTTCTTCCTGTGACCATTCGTTTGGGGGGTTGGATTCCACTTACTCGTTTTATCCCACCACACGTCGCATGTGCCCGTCCCAAGTTAGGAAATGTGGTTTTAGGTTTGTCTTCGTGTTTTGTTACATATACATTTTGGATAATATTTAGGTAGAAGCAGTTATACCTATTCATGTTTTTTATTTGGAGGTATTTAGAGCTTTTCACATGGCCTTGTGGAGCCCTCTATAATTGTAAATACTATCTGTCTTTCATTTTGGCTGGAGTGCAGTCTCTGAACATTTGGGTTAAATTAACTGCAGTTTATTCACTTTCATCGATAACCGATTCAGTCCCTTTGACCTAAATTAACTAATATGATATATATATATCCGTTGGCGTTGCACGCACTCATTTCCATTCCCGATTTTTTGTGGATTTCGTTTCGTATTTATTTTTTCCCTCTGTATGTTTTCTCTTCATTGTGATGCTGCTTGATGATCTGAGTCTATTCGTTTCCTCTTTTAATTCATTACAACTTTTAACTAGGAAGATAAGACTAAATATATAGATAAATCTTGATGAAATTCGTCTCACAAATGTCAACACATATATGATTTTACTATCGTTATACCGACTGAAAAAAAAAACCCTTCGACTATCACTACCAAAAGGCTTTTGTTATCTAAATACGGCGGGTTCTTGCACTTCCGGAATCGCTCAACTTGGCGTTTGTTTTTTATTGGACTCGTGTTATTCAACCTTCAGTTATCTGTGTCATTGTCCGTTTTATATTTTTTTTTGTGGTTGTCTTTTCTGCCCACTGCTTGTTTCATTAAAAAGAAAGAATATGGAATAGATGGAAAAAATACACGATCTCAATCTACCATACGTTTGTAACAAATATTCAATCGCCAAATTAAACCGCGCGAAGCGCTTTTCTGGATTTACCTTCATTGAACACTCTAGGGGCTGAAATAGGACGATCAGTCAAACTTTATGATAAGCACCTGTTTTGCAGAGGATTTCTTTGATTTTAAGCCTTACTTCCTTTTGGTTTCGTTTTATCTTTTAGATCGTTTCAAGGAGTAACCTCTCGTCAGTATCATAAGAACCAAGCGTTTAACAGCCGAAATCCAAACAAAGAAGTACTCGTATCTAAACAAACCGAAACAAGAATCCAAATCCAGGGCAATGACTTCTACCTATGTAATACGGTTGTTTCGAATCGTTTCTATTCCGTCAACATTTTTTAATTTTCGTCTCCCAGACCACGTGACTTCGCTGGAAGGTAAGGCATCGCACTCCCGATTCTATGCCTGGCAAAATATTATCCACACTTTTTTTTATTTGATATGTGATGTATACACGGTCCTCAACTTTCAATTTTTGAAATACTTTGGCTGAATACTTTTCTTCGTTCTTGAATTTCAAAAGGACACGCAAATCTGACGTAACTGACGCGAGCACCGGAAGCTATCTGCCTAACATTTCGTCATAATGACATGAAAAAGGCGGAACCGGTCGACGGAATAGAAATGATTCGAAACAAGCGT
>JAULBM010324338.1:0-13355 GCA_032357055.1 Geukensia granosissima | reverse complement strand
AAGGGGAGTTCGAGTATTTATACATCCCGCTCGAACTAACGGACGCCCCTTTAGCAAGGGTTCTACCTGCAGGCGGAAAAACCGAACGGCCTATTTCTATACCCCGGCCGCCCTCGGGGGAGGTAAGTGTAAAGGGACCAGAATGATGTAAAATATATAACGATAGTCTTCCATCATACTTACATTGAGAATGTTTGATATCCAATGTCGATACACAGCTTGTTAGCGCGTTAGTCTAAAGTCTGGTAGTATAGTTTTAACTTCTCTGTAGGTTATTACAATTCTTACGAAAGGTCTTTTATAGTTAACGTTAACTTAGGGTTTCAAAATTACATATAAACCTGTATTTACAGAGCTGTCAAACATTTGTTGACACGAAAAGCAAGTTATCTGGTAATGATTCTTTGGTCGAAGGTTTTTGTGAGGAAAAAACAGGAGAAACGTTCCTGTTTTATGGTTATTATGTTGTTCTGACTTAGAATGTATACTTACACATTATTCTTTTTATTCTTTAATAAAGGATACGTGGTACAATTTCCGCATTTAAGAGTTCGTGGATTTCAAGCTTTGTTCATTTTGTTGTGTCTTTTAGTTTGTTTCAAATTTGTCTTGTCTCTTTGGACTATGCACTTTTGATCTCTCGCATTGGTATTCTACACTGGACTTAATTAATTTAGATTTGGTTCTAAAGCTACTGATACCTTTACTCCTTGAAATGTACAAAAGCATACCTAAATTCTCCATTTTTTTATTCAACATTGGTAATTTGTATTTTTTTTTAGTCCATTCAATGCCAATCGCATGTACCCACGAGAAAAAGAATACGCAAAAAAATTTTTGATACCTCAAATTTAACACGTGCATCACTGAAGTGAAATTCTTAGCCACGTATTATATATATTTGGTCACCTCCTTTATGTAAATAAGAAAATATTTATAAAAGCGTCTCAACACTCCCATTATACATCGATCTTTTTTAAAAGGAATTCGAAGTTAGCAAAGGGGCAGACAGAAATCGTAAAGTCAGAAGACAGATAAGAACATGCCCAATGAAACAAAAGACAAACATGCAACTCACAAAACAACACTGAAAACTAAAGCTGGAGTAACATGAACAGATATTTTAACAGATTATGACCATTACCTACTCTTTATAATCCCGAATCTTTTAAAGTATGTTCATGGTCTGCTGCACATTTGTACTCTTTTCATATGGGGAAAATACATTCATGTTTTGTTTTCAAAATTGTTATTTTTTTTCCTGTAGTTCGAAATAAATTTATAACACATGATTATTTTTAATTCTTAAACCCCTGAACTTAGCAGAGAAGGCTAAATTCCTTGCGTTGCACTGTACACACTGAATTTATCATCTTATTTGGGTTTGTTTTGGATGTGTGAGTATTTCTTTTTAGTATGTTTGGATCTGGCTCTTTGTATTTGATTCCATTGCTGCTGTTGAGAGGTAACAGGTAGAAATACACATCCAACATTAAAACTCACACTAAATGTATAGCATTGTATTAAGATATTGGTGTTTTTAAAGTGAACTAATTTAGCCCATGATTAAGCACATAAATTTGATGTGCATTGGCATCCCTCTAATACAGCCCAATGGAAAACTGAAACCGTGTTGTAAAAACTACAAACAGAATTATACATCAAGTTTTTCTGTAGAATTTTAATTTTATTGCATAGATTTTTAAGATCCCGCAATTGTAATAGACGAACTGACGGACACGTTTAATAATCGCAAATCGCAAAGGCATGTGGTGCAACCGGACATTACATATGCTGAAATCCTGTCACAACTTGTTTTAGGGTATGGATATATGTCCATATTTGGATGGCTGTCTTATAGACACATAAGGCACTTAAACCTCCGAATCAGTTGGGTCTTTCCAAAATGTTATTGGGTATCTGATTATGTTCAACATTATGTCTAAACAACTTTGAATTGTATTTTCCTATTTGAAATTTTCTATTCTTTGTTCTTTATTAAGTAAAACATATGCACCGATTCCCCCTTCTTTTTGAACGCGTTAGAAAACATACCATGTCCAAAAATAGGGTCTTCTTAATTATAGCCAGTGATCTGATTGACTGAACAGTTTACTTTTACACATTAATCTTGTTATCTCTTTTTTAAACCACCGACAATAACATGCATTTAAACATTAATTAACCCACCTACCAATGGTTGAAACTACAACAGTATTGTCAGGCCATTAAAGAATGTTATATACAAGAAAGTAATGTTAATACTAGACAAGGAAATTTAGCGTAAATATCAGTCCAAATTTTACTTCTGATTGTGTAAAGCGCACCACGAATCCCTATTTATGAATGATTTTGACTTTAGTTTAGTTTTTGTTTGCTTGTTTTTAATTTGATTACAATATGGATCTCACAAACAAAAAGGGGTGAACTCACGTGCTCTGGGGGTACGTATAAGTAGTTCCTGGTCGAATTCCATATTGATCACAATTGGGGTAAAGAAAGAACAGATTCTCAAAATCGGACGTGCACCCGCGACTGCGAATGTTCATTTGTAACTAATTTGAATATGATATTGAGGTATCTTAACTTTATATAAAAATATCGAATCTAAACTTCTACAGGTCCCATTACGGCCTTCAACTATGAACCAGAGTCCACACCATAACATAAGTATAGATGTAGAACAAACACTTTTATGTCAAGTCTGAAGTCAAACTACTAGTAAATAAACTTTTATTAAAACTTGTTATTTTTCTATTAAAATTTTACAAACAATTAGAACTGTAGACCAAATCAAACTTTTAATGAACATTATACCGTGATTTAGAAATATAAAAAACGACGCAGTATGAGGTATTATTTAACCTTTTAGATACTTTATTAATATTAAGTTGGTAAATAAATAGAAATTGTAATATTTCAAAAGTTACTGGATTAGTTAGCAATTAAAAATCCATAAAATGATGTTTGAATAATGTTTGAGAGTTTCGTTTAGCACCTGGTGTTTTGGTGTTGACCATAATGGTTACATTCTGTAGCGCCATATATCTATATAAACATGGGTATTTTAAACCTCATGTGGATTTCTTACGACTAATTTGTAAGTATATTGTATACTTTCTTTTTCTGGACCTTGTGCATTATTTCAAGTTTTGCATGTTTTCAAAAATCTCTTTCAATATCATTGTCTTTATTACAATAATTAGAACGAATCGTGTCCGATAACAAACATTCTTGACTATTCTTCAACAATCAGACAATACTATATAGATCTGTATAGTCACTGGACTTAACATATGCATAGAACATCAAGATACAATGGCATTTCTCGCTATTGTCTTGCAATGATTCATGGTTTGCATTCGAACTAAGAAAGGGGAATAGTTGAGAACAAAAATATGAATTTGAATTTTATTGGTAGAATTTTGACGCCAGGTAGTTGTCAGATTGTATAATAGTTGTAGATTATATATTTAAGGCTAATTATGTTGACATTACAAGAGAAGTTTTGGTATGCAATTCCCAGATAAAACTAAGATATAAGAACTATTTCCCTTCATTTTATTTTCATTTTACATTAATTCCGATTTTATTTAATTAGAAAATACTTTTGAATAGATTAAGTATTCTGATATTATATTTCACCACAAAACATATTAAAGAACTGACATCGCCGGACCGTTGCTTACTGGGCCTATAGTAATAACATATAAAATAGGAGATGTGGCATGAATGTCGATGAGACAGCCATCCATGCACCATTAAACTTCTACAGGTCCCATTTCGGTCTTTAATAATGAACCAGAGTCCATATCATAACGGAAGCTGTAAAGAGCCCCCCAAAATACAAAATCTGAAACTATTCGTTCAACACGACACTCAACATAATCTATTGAAAAATGGTTCTTTTTTGAAGGGGGATGGTTATTTTACAGTTTTACATTTCATTTTTTATTCAAACAATATATTTCATATTACTGTTGCCAAACTATCTCCAGAATTTTATTAACAATATCGACAATAAAACGGACCACGAATTATGAATTTCATTTGCATTCTTGACTTTTTGGTAAAACACAACCTTTATATGATCTTCATTTCATTAAACTCCATTTTATCCTTATATTGTTATTGTTCCGATAGTTACTGCATTGAATGTTTTCTGGTATAACATTTACTGTGTGTTGGACAACATGTGCTTTGTTCTGCTTTATTTTACTTCAGAAAATATGATGATTTGATCCAACAAAACATGTTTAACCCAATTGCTTATTCATTGCGCCTGTCCCCAAGTCAAGACTAATGGTCATTGCATAGTCTGTGTGCCGTTAGTAACATTTGATTTTCATTGTTGTACATTTTGATATTGTCATTTATTTATGATTTACATTTGTAATGGGGGTTATTTAAAGCTTATCATAAAGAGTCGGATTCATTGCGCCCTTGTCGAAGAGTGTTTAGAGACATAATGCTCCTAGGTTGAAGTCATCACTTCAGAAATTTTATAGTCGACATTGACATCATAATCTTTTCGGCCGGTTTTGAGTATCAGTTTCACGATCGAGTAACCTAAAACAGACTGTTAACTTTCTCCGACTAGAGATTATAATTCCTCTAAGCCTTCCTGTTAGGCAGAAATGACTTATTCTTTGTTTTATTTTATATAAGTATTGTATAGTGAATGTCAGTGTCTTTTATCCTCTGAAGACAAAATAGTTATGTCATTTACGTTTCTCATTCGGTTATGTCTTAGGGTTAGAGAATTTATATATATCGATGATTAATAAAATTGGTTATGTTTCAGGGTTAGGCAGGAGGCATAAACCAACAAGCTAATACATAAACATTCCATGACAAATAAATTTTCACTGGGTTTTGCTACAATGTGTTACACGACGGATACCACTAGTGGAGCAGGAGTTGCTCGCCCTTCCGGAACACCTGAACTCACCCTGGTTTTTGTAGGGTTCGTGTTACTCCAGTTTTAGTTTTCAGTGAAGTGTTGCGTGTTCTATGTTTGTCTTTCGTTCATTTTGTTGGCCATGGTCTTGTCTGTCTTCCGACTTGAGGATTTCTGTCTGCCCCTTGGCTATCTTCGAATTCCTTTTTTATACCGGATTTGAAAATTGACGATGCCGCGAATGCCTTCAAGAGACAGGAACTGGTAACCCTTCCGGAGCATATGAGTTCATCCCCCGTATTTAGTGGGTCCGCATTGTTTACAATTGTATGTTAGTATTTAGTTTTATATTATGTGCTATCTTGCTCATGTTATGGAGATCGCAGTGTCTGTCGAGTTATCACGTTATTGCAAAAACAATGCTGTTTTTTCTCAGACTGGAACCACATTAGCAAAATACTGTAACACTTTCACATTGTTGACATACATGTACCACGATACTAAGTACATAACATAGGGACATATCTGTTGTGTTTACTGTTCCCTCTTTCTTTTACAAATGTTTAAATATTCTTATACGATTTTGTACAGCCATTCATGACCAATAAAACAAACAGTTTGTAACATCTAATGCAAATACTATCCAGAGTCAATGCAAAGACTATTAGTTAAGGTGGTATGTGGCTTCAAAACATTTATTATGATTGCGAAACAAATCAATCTTTAGAAACAAACTTAAAGAGACGGCTATATATTGACGTAAAATTGTCAATGATGGAACATTGATCCGGCGATTTGTTGCAGAATCAGTTGATTGTGTTGCTGTCACAATGATTACTGGTCGATTAAAACATATCTTTTGTAATTAGTAAAGATCTGAAGTTTTAGTTACATCACGATCATTATCTTTAGCACGATACTTTAGAGGCGCTTACACTATGTCTAAACAATGTAAGTTGATAACAGTTTTTCAAAATTATTTTACTGAGGTACATAATTTAAACGAATAAATATGGAATATATGCCTTTTACATGTATTATTGTCTCTTAATCCTGCTGGATCTTATTCTGTACTTTCAGATTTGGGCCCTTCATCAAGAGACGCCCGGTAACGTCGTATTCAGATCATCATCATTCGTTTGCTCCATCACCTTCGGCACGTGTCAAGTCGGCTGCAATAAACATGCCTCGTTCTCATGTTAGTGTTGCACGGTTCTATGATTGGTCTGAGGATCTTGGTGAGTGTGTGTCTGTATCACAATTTTATAGAGACCTTGCTGCCTACAACAAGCTACATAACGAGAAGATAAAGGGCAAATCTCGTGCTGTGATTAATCCTGGGAGAATGTTTCTGCGTGATAAGGCGGGATTAACAAAAGGAGAAAGAGAAATAATTGAAGGGATTTATCGAAATCGCTGCAATGCAGGAAAAGACGATCTTTTAGATGAGGCTAAAGAAGATTGGCATCTTTTAAAAAGTCATAAAGATGCCTGGTTGCTGGGAAAACATTTTCAAAGAAGCATAACTAACAAATCCGACTCAGACGGAAAGTCTGATCTTGCAAGTTCTCCCACTGACTCCTGTAACCTTTGCATTAAAACTGATGAACATAGTGAGGGAGCATTAGCGCCACCTACAACGCCGGATCCGGATGATTCACCTCATCTCTGGAAACGGAAAAATAGTCGTTGCCATGGACATCCGTTAGACATTACAGACGGAAATCATAAACATTCAGTAAGTTTGAAAAAAGACAACAAACATCACGGGAAAAAGAAATTATATGTGAATGTTTTTTTGCCCTCTATATCTGGTGAAACGATACATGCGCCCCATGACAGTCTTAATTCTAGTTTATCATTGCCTCCGACTGAGGGGCCACGGCATCCAATTTATTCCGAACATGCGAGAAACATTTTTCGAGAAAAACAAGAAAAAGCGAGATTTTCTCGACTTAATCCCTCACCATTAATTCATTCATCGACTGTTCCGTTGTCAGGCGAATAAAATCTTGTCGACATTAAATCAGTGAGATCAGATATGGCCTTTCGTGTGCAATAGCAAATCATGTATACATGGATATCACAAAATTACAATGTGTAAAATCATTCACGATAAAAATCTGAAACGTGGAGAATTCATCGTCACAAAGCTACAACGTATAGAATCAGTCACTGAACTGGTCTACATTGTGTAGAACTCCTCACTTAACAGATCTACAATATGTAGAATCAAGCACTTAACAGATCTACAATATGTAGAATTCGTCGTCAGAATGCTTCAGCGTTTAAAATCAGTGAGGTCACCAATCTCAGAAAGTAAAATCAGTCTCGTCACAAACTATAATATGCAGAATCAGTTGAAATGTGTTAAACTTGAAGTGCAGCATATACATGTATTTATTTTCAGGATCTTTAAAAAGAGCATAATAATTGTAATAGTTTTGTCTTCGTTACATTTTTACTTATCGTATATAATAATTGTATGTCAAGCAGTCCCTACTGGAATCCAATATATTTCAAACACTTCAAATGAAACAGCAGTCAATTACACATAGCCGTTTTGCGTTCGAAATGTTTTAATGTAATGGGATAACACACATTTGATATTACGAAATATTTGCGTTATACTGAAACATTGAACAAGATTGCTCAAAAGAACCATATAATTAAACTGGCATTTAATTGCAGTCATAAACGGTAATCATGTTATTTTTTCAGGATTTGTTTTAGTTTTATACGAAAATAACAAAGCTGATCATTCCCAGAATTATTTCAGTTTTCAGTAACAAATGTTTATACCTCTTGCTGTCATTGGTTCGTTATACCCAATATCATTCAAATGTTTTCAGTGAAATCATTGTACCACATTGTTTTCTGTCTCAGGAACACTTTGTTCCCTTTTTGTGTGCCATAAGAATATTTAGTTTATCTGTGATAATCATCTGTGATAAATTGTTTGTCTATGTTGTTCATTATGTTTAAATGAATGTTTACAATGTATCACTACGCGAACGTTATTGTAGTTTTTCTGCACACTGTTTAGTATTGGTGCTACCAGAGTCCTTCTCGCTCTTATTTATTTGTATTTTATGAATAGACATTAAAATTTTAAATTTGTATCTTTTGTTTACTCTCTGAAAATACCAGCTACTTGTAAAAAAAAGCACAGCCCAGTGTAGAATACCGATGTGAAAGTTCAGAAGTGCATAGCCCAAAGAAACGAAACTAATTTGATAACGAACTAAAAGATAAAACGAAAACAAAAGAAACAGAGGCTTGGAATCCACGAACTCCTTTAAAAAGCAGGAGTGCGGTCAGGTGCTCATGAAGGGTGAGCATCACCTGTCTTGCGCGCTACACCCGTCGTGGTTTCCTTAATGTCAAAATAGTTGTTAAACCAGGATGTCAAAATCCAGAGTGTTAATTTGTGTCAAATCCGGAAGGAATCCACGAACTTCCATATAAACTGGAGTGTGGTCAGGTGTCATGAAGGGCAAGCATCAATTGTTTTGCGCGCAACTGCCGTCGTGGAATCCTTCAACTCTAATACGGGTTAACGTCAGTAGTATGCCATTCTATATAGGGTTGTCCAGAAACATACCGAAGGTCAACGTTGTAGATTGTCCAGTGACATAAATATTCATCTTTAATATATATATATAGTCACAAAAAACAAACGGAATTTTTAGAATAGGCAGTCCGAAAATAAACCAAAAGACAATCGGGAAAAGATAATCTTTAATACATAGTAAATTTCATTATAGTATATACAGTCAAAATATAAAATCAACATGAATAGATGGACCAGAGACATGCGGGAGGTCCGTTCAGAATCACGAAAACAATAGAAAATTAGCAATAGCTAGAACACATCACAGAATACATGCATATTAAGTATTGATCATCATGTGACAGTAAATAAACATGAATTATTCAAAACGAAACACCCACGACCGGAAATATATTACCTAACTAATATGAAGCGATTGCCTATTTCATATTTACACGGAATGTACGGACAGAATTAAGTATCGGCAGATAGTTATGCCACGGAAAAGTTATGCCACGGCAAGTGTATTTAAGAGAAATTTTATGTTTTAACAACTACAGAAATGATTAACCGGCCATGGTCCTTGTCTGTTAGTAGGGAAATATAACTACCACCTACAATTATTTCCCGCATATACCACAAGTTGCTGAAAAGGCAAAAGGAATGACTCGGGTAATAAATGGACAAAAATCCTGCTGTTGATTCGTTGAGATCAGTAGATATATATTCTATAACTTCATGCGACGGGTCAAGATTTATTGATTATTTGTAAGTTAACGTCTAATGGCATATATTTCGTGCATATTCAGAGCGAGAACAAGTTCAACAATTATCAAAAATATCGCAAGTGGGTACGGAGTGAGACACAACAGGACAAGGCGTTTGGCTGTCCCTGGAAATTTTGATAGGAAGGGACGAAAAATTAAGCTATTTGTAGCGGTATAACATTTCTCTTTTTCGAAATCATTAAAACGATATTTTACGTGCATAAAGTGTGGTTTTCACCACACACGACACCGCCTATGGTCTACGGCCTGGCATTTGTATTATGACCTCGCGACTTTCCAATGAGAGAGCCCTTTCCCGTATACGCCTCCAAAGGATCGCGTTAAGTCAGCTCTGTTGGTCGAGCCCTGAACACCACTCAGGTGCTCAGACAGACCAAGCATTCGTTTTATCTCGGCGTCCCAAAAGTGTACTACAACTAAAATGTCTACCTGTCTAACTGTTCCAACCATTTTTTAAAGAGCTTATTTTCAAATACTACAATGAATTTAATCGAATTAATATAATGGTATTACTATTCCTGGAGTTAGAATTTTGATTTTGCAGATAAATGCGCGCTTTTGACAAACCATTTTAAACTGCTGATACTCTAGATTCTCCCTATCCTTTACATCTCACTTCCTAGTGATCTAACAAAAATTTTCGCATCTTAAAGATTTTGATAAAATAGACCATAAATATATTTTCATAAACGTGATCAAGCTTTCTTTAAAGGTTACTACAAAAGATACATTTGTGGTCTTGTGAGGGGTTATTTTCTTCTTGCTAATGTCGTTCATTAGTCTTGACGATTAAATGTACCGATACGTTGCCGGAATTCCCAAAGACACCACATTTGCTCCTGTAATATCAGATGTGAATCCTAGTTTATGGCAAAAACACAAAACACAAAGATCCTTCCAAATCTGATATTAAGATAAAATAATAGTACCCACCATTTTATATCTTGACGACAATTTGGTGTTGATTACCTAGACGTCGTAGGAACAGGAAGATTGCTTAGTAAATATCCTGTGGGATCAAATGTTAAACACAATTTTGCTGCGTCTGGCATCTTGGTATGTGGGTAAGGATTCCGCACACAATTTTGGAAGAGGATTGCACCAAAGTTTTAGTTGCAACTGGCTTAGAATTTTAAGACAACAATATTTTAAAGTAATTTTCCCATAGTGTCCAATTTTAAACTAAGATTTCCGGCAGTGAACATTTTGGTTTTGTCCTGTGTCCTTTCTCCTTAGTCCGTGGAAGGGTATTCAGAATAGAAATTCCCCGTCAGTAGATGATCCCTAGTTTCGCCGTACTTTTTACTACCACTAACTAGTTCCAATCGCAGTAAGAGGCTACCGGCTTTGCTAAATAATATGAACTTATATTTACCACTGGTGTGACGAGAAGATTAATGATAACATTTTTGAACGTTTCTTTGGTAAATCTCAGTACCCCCTTTTAGGCTGAAACTCTTTGTCACTAGATCGATAAAATCATTATCTACTTTTTCATTTATTACTATATAAAGAGGTACTGTCTTATCCTCTCCGTTCATTTTCTGGATTCGACGGCAAGTCCAGCTCCAATCTAGATACTTAAAAGCACAAGAAGTATCATTCTTATAAGACTAAGACCCCTTCGAGGAAAAATCCTTCTTCCAGTTTACCGTGCATTTTTTAAGTATACCACATATTTTTCTTTATCGACTTCGCAAAAAAAAGAAGAAGAACGCGTCCTTAGCTACTTTTTTAGTTTCCCTTGATCAATTATATTTTTGTGCGTCCTCAATTTTATCTTTGTTATCTGATAATTAATCTTCCTCGTGCTGTTTATCAGCAGACCGCCTTTGTGATGTAATGCAAAGCGTGTTCGTTTCGAGTGCGGAGTGTTGTGGGATCGATTCCTGCCGGGTCTAATCAAAGACATTAAAATTGGTATTTGCTGCTTCTCCACCTAGCACACAGCATTTAAAGAGAAAGAGCAAAGACTAGTCGGCTCGGAGTCATCATTATGAGTCAGGTTAAATTGGCATGTCTTCCTGCAGACTGTTGCTTTTTTGAGCTAGCATGTTAAAAATCTGGCTAAGTGTGTCTTTCTAGAACAAAGCAGGATTCTTTCATTAATATGCTTTCGTCCTGAATATGCATGAAATATTTGCACTGTTGAGCAACATTTAATCTTTCAATTAATTATTTCTCCGCGTCAAAAATTGCGGTTAAAAGCTGATGTACGAATATTGGCTGCGGTTTGGAGCTTGAAAAATGTCTTGATTCTACCTAATTGTTTGTTTCCTCTACCTTCCGTAATTGGAACTCATTAACTTCATTCTTTTTGCTTTTGACTTATTTCAGCCAGATACCTGATACGACCTTTATTTTTTAATTTTATTTATAAAAGATAAGTAATAGAATGGGTATCTATAACGAAATAGAACAGAAAGTGTTTGGAGTCTCATTAGAGCAAGCGGGTGCTGCGCAGAACAATTTCGATGTGATATTAAGTAAGGGAATGCCTACAGAGTGGGAGAGACCTAGATATAGGTGGGTAATAAATAAAGGGTGTTTGCAACGCCTCGCGTAATGACAACGTTTCAACTATCAAACAAATAGCTGATACTTTTTTTCAATCAAGAGCACATAGGGATCTGAATATGAACAACAAGCACATCAGGGGATTAAATAGAAAAAAAGGATATGGTGTAAATATTTATGACACAAAAATATCATAAATATAAGTAAATTCCAAGCAAAGAAACAGTGCTTTTATTGCTGATTTGGATTAGAGACTGATTAAAATGACCCAACATCTGTGCTTAATATACAGAAGGCAGACTTTTCAAATACAGATGACGAAATCAAAGGAAGCTGGCCAATAAAGACAGAATTGAGAAACGAAATATCAGACACTAAAACCAAATTAAGGTACGATTAGGTAGTAGGCGTAAGGTAATCCCAAGCAAGATATAATTGTTGAAAGAAGACTTGCATAGTCAATATACAAGAGCCATATATCTTGCAATCCTTACCACAGTCATACTCAAAAAGTGAAATTGGTGGTAAATTGCGGTCTGGCTGATAAACATTCTATCAAGAACAAGATGGATACAAACATTACGCCAATAATGACGATAACAAAATAGAGCTAAGAAGATTAATTGAAAATACGACCAAAAAGGTCAAGCAACATAATTTCTTGCTACATTAACGATATCAACTGTTTTCAATGTATTTTAGTGGAGAAATAAAAGTCAATTGGTTATCGGACGACTTCTTTAACAACTGTAATATAACAAAGGATCAGGATAACTTGACATTGCTATTACTGACTGAAAAAGATACAACACGTTATTTACTATGTATCCACTTTATTTTCGTTGGCTTAAAGGAAGAGATGGTTGTGACCAAATAAGGATAAAATTAAACACTCGGCAAATGGTTTCATCGAGGAAGACTTAGAAAGTGACCCCAAAAAATTAATAATAATGTTAATATCAAAAAATAAAGAATAGACTAGTTCGTGGACTTAATTGACAGAATTTTGGGTTTGAAGAACGAGACTACTGTAAAATATTAGTATCCTGTATATATGCTGTATATTGTGACCGCAAAGATAGCGGGAATACGGGAAAAGAAAAGGAATATTCCCAGAATACGGGAAAAGAAAAGGAATAATCTATTCGTGATTGAAGTATCAACTTATATTTTCATAAGCAAATAACCAGAATTAAATTCTCATGGTATAAAAGTAGGTTACTCAAAGAGAGGGATATTATAAGGCTTAAAAATATTGGCTGCTAATATCGATATAAATTCAGAAGCTTCTCAACGTATTTCATAAAGTGTTAAACCAGGAAAGTTTTTGTAAGTAAGATACCTTTTTTGAAGACTATAAAATCCGAAAAATTAGACACGAGTGTTTTTACGGGCTCTTCTTGGTGGAAATACAGAAGTCAAATTCAAAATCGGTTATTCCACATTCAAAACTCAAAGAAAAATTAAAAGCCTTAGTTCATCTCTGTTTGGTTTAAAAAGATGGCAAACGCCCATTCAAGTATTTGGTTCTAGGTAGGGACAAACCTTATTTTGTTGTTAACCACTCTGATTCTAACAAAAAGTACTCAGAAGATGA
>JAULBM010324327.1:0-13355 GCA_032357055.1 Geukensia granosissima | reverse complement strand
TATGTATGTTTACATATCATAAAATGTCCGTAAACTTTAAATTACCTGTGAAACGAAAATAGGCAAAAATAACATGGACACAGTAAAACCTAAAAGCGTCCCAATATTATGCTTGTTAACATTAATAATATGAAAAAGGGTATAACTACGAATTAGAAAAAGTTGATGAGGATGAGTCCTGTGGGGGATGCACGGTAGACCTAGCTAGCCCACAGCCTATTGCAAAATTGTCTGTTATTTCGTCAAATGTCTGCGTAAACTTATAATGCTTAAGATAATTACAATGTCATATTTATGTTTTTCTATAGGGAGAATCAATTTGGTTTTTTAATTAGTTAAATTTCATTAATTATTTGTCATGACTGACGGTGTACTAAAAGTGTACTGTAGAGTCAAAATAGCAATTAAAGTGGGCGATATCTTTAGAGAAGTTTTTGTAAGGTAAGAATTTGATTTGATTTAATATTTATGTCAAGTTAATGGGTGTTCGATGATAATTAAGTTTATGTAATCGTTAAGCAAAATTAGGAATCATATCACATTGACGAACAAATATCCAACACTCAAATGTTTCATTTAACATAGTAAAATCCGTTTGCTAGGAAACAAACAAAAAAAAAAAGAAAAAAAATGAAAACGAATGATGAAATAAACACTTGTGGCTTACCATCCAAAAACTAGTTAAGATCGCTTTTAATAGCAGATTAAGATAAGATCTGAAAGGTTTTCGTATTCAATAACTTGATTGATTGCGTCCTTGCTTTTAGTAAATTTACTATATGTAATGGCGTTTTCTTAGGTGTTTTTTATAGCTTTTTCTTATCTGTCTTCCTTTGGTCAAAATAACCCTGATAAACGAAGGATCCTAGACTCGTCGCATGTAGCATAAATCCATCGTGTGTCAGCTGTTTGAATAGTGATTGGTTCCATTTCAATTAAAAAATTTGATACGGAGGACTAGCTAAACCCGTATATAAGTTCTTTTAAAAATTGACAGTTATAAGTTATGACCTACACTGATCTACTAATAGCTGTAACAGACTGGTCTGCCTTTATGGTGAATGAATGACAAACGTTTTTGCACTTGCAATACAACAAAATGTCCTAATGTAAAATTAATCATAGCATAATAAATGTTTGGGAACTGAAGAGAAAAGCTTTAATTCCAAATAAAGAATTAAAATCCGCCTTTAAATAACTTTTCCATAGAACACTTGTAAATCAGATATATATCTGATCAAATTAAAGTAATTTGAGATGACGTTGATACTAGGTATCGTGCAAGAAATGCAATACGTTTGAAGCGTTTTCTTTGTGGAAAGCTTACACTGAAACATGTTTAGTTGTCATAAAGCTATTGACAAATTATAGTACACATAGCATTACAACTACTGCAATTAATAAATAAAGACAATCGATTCCAGCCGAACTATATAATGTCAACAAAAAACTCAATAATTAGATCTTATCCGTTAGATACGCCTTACCTGTGACATTTTGGAAGCAGTGATATCATAATAGCTTTGCCATATTTCAATCTTATAGCAGTACATTGCTGTTTTATTGTTTTAAATAACCAAATTTTATATCTATCTAATATCCATACATTTTTTAAAATGTGAAAACTTGAAAATATGGACAAACTGCCCTTTATCTGAACACGAACCGTTCAAAACTACAGGTCTCCACACTACTTGCCTGTAATCAAGGTGGAATCCTAATACGTACGACGAACTCTTCATTGCCCCATTATAAAATACGTGTTCATATTGATTGATAGGCCGAATACTCAAATGTTTTTTTTTCAACAAATAAGAGTTAAACTATTTTTATTTGACCCAAACCCTCCTCTTTTTCTTGACCAAATGGAAAATGAAAGAAACAATAAAGACTTTTTTGTTTTGGTTTTAATGCTACTGACGAGAGGTTTCTCCTTGAAAAATACATGCAAGACATAATGCATATCAGAAATTCACCATATTAAACAATGTTTACATTGGTAAATTTATATTTTAAGAGAACGATAATTTTATTGCATAGTATTAAACAGTTGGCCATTAACGGATTGCCGGCTTAAAGCAGTTGTCTAATGTATATTGCTCGTCACGTTTTGCACAATTTGGAATCACTGAATTAAAAAAATGAAAAGAGGTTTTGTTTTATTATCTCTGTCAGGGAAGTATAATAGTGAGGGATGGGTAACTTGCAAAGTCTCGCTAAAATCTCGTGAAGCCCGAGAATTGCTTCGCATTTGACTAGGATTTTCAAATTCATATTTTTCAATAGTTTCTTATCCTACCCTCTTGAAACTTGTTATGTACGCCAAAAATATGTTTTATAGGAATCACAACAGAATGATAAATAAACTAAAGAAAGCTCAGAATGTTTGAAGGGTTGCAAGGATGCATACCAAATTCTCATTTTCCTTTCCATATTTTCCCCATCTCGTTAAGCTGTATTTTTTTTAAACTTATCAAAATACTATTTCTAGGTTAATACTGATACTGAATTAAATATTGGACATGTTTATATCTATATTTTATGAGATTATGTTTAAAAATAATATTGTGACTGATAATATCTTTGTTTTATATAGTGCCTATGTCAAATCTTCTCAATCAATTTTCAATCTACGTGATCTTGCGCCAGGGTGCAAGCTTTCTGCATTGTTGAATTTGTAAAATAAGTAAGAGAAAAGACATTTAAAACTGAGGTATTTTTAAATTATACTATTCCAACTACACTTGACTTTGCAACTCTCAAAAGTAAATTACGTACTATCAATACAAAAGGAAAAGATTATCCCAATTAGGTTAAACCTTTTTTAAAGCTTAGTTTCAGTTTTATATTAAACTTTGAAATTCAAATTTCAACTGGCACTGCAAACGACAATGGTAGTTTCGGCCCCCTTTCCCAAAAAAATTTAAAAGTTAGATTATATCTATTATTTTATAATGATGTATTTAATAATGTCGTTTAAACCAAAATCCAATTTGATACAATACTTGATTTAATTTTGTTGATTTTGATAAAGATCGCACAAGAACATTAGAACCAAAATTTGCACAATTAAAGATCTACTAAGTATAAATGTTTAGTAATAACATCTTCATGCTGGTTTTGTATGCTCGTATCTTCTCGGAACCCAAAATTTGTTTATTTTTACATTCTCCTGTAAAAGTCAAACATGCCCTGTCTTTTCTCTAAATGGTGAAAATGATATAAATATAAATTATGAATAAATAATATATTTAAGAGCATTTCCACAAAAAACTGATTTTGTGTCACATATCTATTATTTGGGTCAAATATGGGGTTTACCGCATCTACTCCTTTATACAGAATCGAAGCGTGTAACCGTTTCTTCGAATTAACCAACCTTCAAAGGAGTTTATTTGATAGAGTTCTTTTAAGCTTTTAAACTGCAAATTACTCTTCATTTGTGTATTCTAAAAACTAATTTTTAAAAGAAATTTTTATTGATTGATGGATTGATTTAACCCGAGCGGCAAATATTTCATACATATTCAAGACGACAGCTTATTATTAAATGAATCCTGCATTGTCATAAACCGACACGTCGAGTCGGATTTTAAATGTGCTAGCTCACGAAAGTAACAGTCCACAGGAGGGAATGTTACTTCGCTCAGACACGTTATTGTAGCACATGGTCAAACAGAGATAGCTCTTACTCCTAAATGCTGCGCACGTAGCGAAGAAATACCAAATACCAATTTTAACGTGTTACGTTTGACCCAGACAGGGATCGAAGCAACGACCTTCCATATAGGCAGGCACGTCAACCTGGCGCACTGAAGTATTTTCGAAGGATAAAAAAGATAAAACTAGAGGAAGAACCCAGCTTTAAACATACCATTGTTTTTTAATTTTTGACCCTTGTCATCTGAAATACAGGTGATACCACCTTTGGCGACAGTTTCACCGGCAAAGCCCATTCTGGTCACCACAGATCTCTTAAAAGATATGCAACTCGGAAGTTTCGTAAAGAACTTAAGAAACGTAGCTGTAAAAAGGTGTAAGTCTTTGAAGAATATGACTTGGTGATACTACTGACAAATTAAACAACAAGTCATTAAGGGTAATTTTTGAAAAGGTTCACAAAATGAAATTTTAAACATATCTATAACATAAAATATTTAAGAAATATTGTGAATGTATCAGAGCTATAAAAACACATTTAGTTCTTACAAAATCATCGTCTATATCATTTATTCTGAATGAAAAAGATTACATGCTTTAACAAAAGTGACAGCTTTTGAATAAAAACTGTTCAAAGACGGATGTTAATTAACTGAAAGCCATTTAACAGATCTTCCCATAGTACGTGTGCCATTTTTAGCATCTTGTGTTTGTTATGAATAGCTAATAGATTTGATTATAATCATAATAGCAAAGCTCACATTAAATATTGGCAGGTGGTTTGGGGGGTATATTTAGCAAACATTCATTTTTGTAGTAAGATCATGAATGTTATGCATTCCTGGCTTAAATGACTTCAAAATTAAACAGTGACTGGATAGAACACGTGTTGAACGTTAATTGCAAAACACGTGAAACACATATAATTTTAATCATAGCGCGCTTGATTTACGTAAAACAATAATTAACAGGCACGAATATACTTGAAAACTGACTGCAGAAACCCCTTCATTATCTTACCTTTGGTTTCATTATTGCTACTAAAGTGTCAGTGAGCAAGCTCTAACCACCCGGCAACATCTTTTGGACAAAACCACACATGATTAATAGATATATAAGGATTGTTACCTGAAAGTTTTAGCGTTTACTATGAAGAAATCTTAAAAAGTTTAGTGCCAACTTCAGATTTGTTAGATTTTATTTAAAATATATTTTTGCAAGGTGACACCATTAAGACAGAAGAATAAGCTTTAACTTTGGTATTAATAGAAAGCTGCATGATTACGTTTCAAATGAGTCTCGCTCTGCTTATTATAATTATAATCAATTAAAAATTTACTCCTACCCTAAACAGGAGATGAAAAAAAGTCTTTAAATTTGTCATTTTTTGAGTGTTGCAAAATTTGTGCGAGCTAAATCAACATCAAAGACCTGTATATCGCTTTATTGGGTAAATAAACAGAAATTCCGAATTTAAGGAAAACCTGTTTGTAAATGCAGTTTTTTGAATTTTTTTGATTATCCCTCAATAGCTTTAGTTGACAGTATACTTCTTATTAAATTCTTTAGATATGCATTAGTTCTATTTATAGACCATAATGGTAAATGTATGATACCAAGTAATACCCGTTTCAGTTTACGTTAGAAGCTACTTTATAGGTAAAAAATTGTTTATACGTTTTATTTAAAATATTGTAGTTATTTGCTAAATTATACCATACGAGGAACAATAATCAAATGATGATGATAAAATCTGATTTTTTATGAACACGTACATTAAAATGTGACAAAATGATTTGTATTGTCTTATTCCATTCATATGATTTATCTAACTTACTTGTTCCACCAAGATAGCATAAGAGAAAATATTACGGTAAAATTTCCAACTTTCTAGATTATTTCAAGGATATATAGCGTAATTTAACGTTCTAAGTCTAGTGTAGAATACCAATGTGTGAGTCCAAAGAGACAGGACAAGCCTAAAACAAACCAAAGAAAAAACGAAATTAAAAAGGACAAGTGTTTGGAATCCATGAACTCCTTTACAAAACAGGAGTGGGATCAGGTGCTCCAGAAAGGTCAGCTTCCCCAGTCTGGCGCGCAAAAACGTACTCAGAAGAAGCAGAAACTACAAATCATCAGAATAACCATTGCAGGCACCAGTATGAACCACTTTATCATGTTGATAAATCGATTTAGAAATTAAGCTGGTTTGGTTGTTCTATCTGATACAATTACTAGAAACTAAAAACCTTTTGTCGTCCTTGGATAAACTAAAGAAAAAGAAAATAAACAACGAATTTCAATAATAAATAATGACAAACTACAAAACTCGAGTCAGCATTAGTTAATTGAGCGAAAGTAGTTTCATAACTTGTTACATAACAGATCCTAAGAAAACGCAACAATTTATTCATGATTCAACACTCATAAGCCAAGAACGATCAACAAGTCAAACACAGTTATCTTTTTCCAGGCATAAAGCGTTAATCATTTTTGATTGATAAAATTAATAGGTCGAAGTCCGACTTCTTTGTAATTGGTTTTTTTAAGTCGTATTTTAAGTCAATGAAATTCAGCCATGTTACATGTTAGTGTTTAGATATGCTGCGGACGAAAAACCAAACGTTTTTAATTAATTTTGTCAATGAAAAATAATTTAGCCAATGTCTATCATTTTTTATGGATTAAAATTCTGTATATGAGTTCATTTTGAAACGGATTCTATGCGATAAATGTGTGTTCATTCATAATTAAGGGAACTGCGAACACGGCTTTAATTTTTTAGAACTTTAAATTAAAACAAAATACTTTAAGGAATTTGTTGTGTATGTGGATAAAGATTTCTAGTTGACCGACCGTGCTAAATATGAAAAGAAGATGTTGTCTTTAAATTGTCATATTTATTTCAACTATGTGAGCACATAATAAAAAACAATATTTTGGTAGGGAGGAGTCAACGCTTTGGAACTCTATAAGGGCACACTGCACTATGTAGATTTTTGATGACATTTTATCAGAATATCAAATTTGAATTGAATTTAAATATAGTGATTGCATGACAGATTTAAAAGATTTAAATGATTTCTGAATAAATCACTTTATCATATTGATAAATCGATTCAGAAAAAGAGGCTGTTAGGTGGTTATGTCTGATACAGTTGATAAACCTGTTGGATAACTTAAATACGAAGGAGAAATAAACAAAGAGTTACAATAATAAATAATAACAAATTGCAAAACATAAGACATGTCTAAAATTTTCAAATTAGCTTTTAAACATCAGTCAGCATTAGTTAATTGACAGAAAATAGTTTTATAAATGTTACATAACAGATCCTAAAAAAATGCAACAATTTACGCAAGACTCGACACTCATACGCCAAAAACAATCAACAGTCAAACACAATAATATTTATCGACGCATACGGCGTAAATCATTTTTGATTGACAAAATTAGAAGGTCAAAGTCCGACTTTTTGTAAGTGTTTGTTTTAAAAAAGACGAAACCGATTTCAAAGAAATAAGGGCATCTTTTACACTGCTAAACGTTTAGGTTTTATTTGCCAATGAAAAATAATTTACCAAGTATCAATAGTTTTAATGGATTAAAATTCTACATGAGTTCGATTTGAAAGTTAACGGATACTAGACGCAAAACAGTGTATTGATTCATAATTAAATGACCTGTGTGACATGTCTTATATCATCTTGTTCATTATAGCTTCAAAATAAAAAAAAAAGGAATTTAATTATTATGTTTTTAGATCAATGTCAAAGTTGATTGCGAAATTAAAATCAACCATGCTATATATAGAAAAGAAGATTTTGCCTTTAACACGTTTTAATGTTTCTATTCATACCAACTAAGTGGTTAAAAAGAACAAATAGAATAGCTTAGGGTTTATTCGAGGGTTTTTTTCAACGCTTTGGAGTTCTAAAATGGCATTCGACATTGTATACACAGCACTGTATATTTCATTTTTGAAGATATATATTATTGGCATTAATAAATAAGGACAGCTTGCAATATAAAATAGATTCCTAAGCGATTAAAGAGCGTACTTGTGTAAAATAGATGATTCATTTTTTTAAATACAAATTACCAATCAATGTTAAATGAATATGGAGAATTTGGTATGGTTTATGTACATTTCAAGGTGAAACCCTTCATTAGTAGCAGTAGAAGCAAACATAAGAAGTACAAGATCTAAACAGAACAAAAGAATAATTTAGGTCTAAGCAAATTGAAATGGGAAGCCAAATCCGAGTGCAATACTTTTCGAGGGCTTTCCGTATTTTCAGTTCTTTGAACTTTAACAAATGCAGGAGATATATCATGTATCTGTAAAATATTGTTTTATAAATTTATGTTGTTGTGTTGTATCATGTAGATTTCATGATCGGCTGTTTGATGAGATTTGATAAGAATTCCTATGTTTGAATTTAATCTAAGCATAGTTATTGTTGCCAGACTTATTTGTTTTCGGAATAAACATTTTAAAATTGAAATTTTTTACATGGAACACCCCTCTCGGACTTTCTGGGTAATAAAACCGTTGGATATTTTCCATACTGCAAAACTCTTCTATAGTGCATCACTCTAACCATCTAACCAATCAGTCAATCTTTTAAGATGAACACGTATTTATAAGTTTTTTTGCAGAATACACAGTTTGAGTGTAGAATAAAAGTCCAATCCAAAAGAGTTAAGACGAACAAATAATCAGGAAGATTCCACAGAAAATGGATTAAACCCATTTGGACCGCATAATGGAATACACCATTTTCCTTTCTGTTTGATTTGTTGTTTATATAAAAATTAAAAGTACGGATTGATTGTCAGTATAACTGCTTAAACTGGGCTGTTTATTATATCACTCTTATGATTTTGTCCCGAAGATTCTAATATAGTAGCATTGTATCCAATCTTATTTTTGTTTAGTTAAAATCCGGTATTGAATCTTCGGACGCACTGTGTTTGACGACATTCATTGGAAACTTTACATTTTATCATCAACATTACGCCTGACAATGCATCATTGAACATGCTACGGGGTTGCTACTTTTCGTCGTGGTCAAAGGTGAATATAGAACAAAAATAACATGACATACTGTACTATCATATTAAAATCATTCAATTTGCTCAGAAATGTACCTAAACAATTATAATATTATCTTCAAATACTTGTAAATAGGAATGCAGCTTATAGTTTCCTTAATACAAACTTAGTTGGCAAAAGTAATCAGGAATGTATAAAAGGAAAGATTATAAGTTCCTTTTCTATGCGTTCCTTGTCAAACAAGTGCAAATGCACATACTATTAAGCCCCTTACCCTGAAACAACATGTAACGTACGGTGTTTCTCTAAACACTCTTGTTTCTATAAACAGAGTAGGCAAATGCAGCCTAAAATTAGCTTTGTATGCAACAGCATAAGTAAAAAAAGTTATGAAATTGGGAAATATTCGAATTGCAAACATTAAAACAAAACAAAGATGTCACAAAAGAACTAAAGTCAGATGCTGCGACAAGCAAAAGATAAAACAATGCAGTAACAACAAATTGAAACGCACTTGACGAAACCCTATCAATTACTATGTGAACTCGAGAATTCAGAAAGGAAGTTTTTTATGCCTCTGTAATTGTGCATTTTTAAATTTAGACGTCCGAGGTTTTGGAAGAGGGGAAAAGGATTCATGTAGACAGTGGTAAACATTAACCTCGTTTTTGAAAACAGAATAAAAACTTAAATGAATTTTCCAACAAAAAGTAGCAATAATAACTTTTTGTAGTCTTTAACTTTGGGTGTGGTAATTACAGATATAATTTAACAATTTTTATTCGATAGTAAATGTTGGAAAAACAAGATAAAATTACAAAAGAACAATAATAAACAAAAAAGCTCGTTGAAGTCATGTGCAAAAGTTTTTTTACAGTATCAAATAAGTTAATTGAGCGAAATATAACTTTACAACCTGTTCCATAACATCCGCAAAAGTGCATTAATGGCAAGTCATAGCATACACGTCAAAAGCTATTATATCATCAATTTTTTTTTCATATTACACGATGGTTATCTTGCGGAATGAAAGGTAAATTGTAAAAACAATTGTTTATTTATTCGGCCATATTATCAAATGATAGATGTTTATTGTAAGAAAGCCATTTCATAGAACGCGTACAAGGTCGACAAATAGGGTTTCCATTTAGAAAAAGAATAAATTCACGTCTTTTAAGCTTGGAATTAAAATAAAATTAATATAAAACACCACGACATATGCATTTTCATTTAAAGAAAATTTATTGCATGTAAATTTAATAGCGATGATTATCGGGAAATATTTATCGCATGGTATTCAAAATTATGTGATAAACTTTCAGTTTAGTTAAGCAATTTTTTTAATATAAAATATATATAAATAGAAATAAAGAATTCTTATTAGAACAGTTACACGTATTGAAATTAATTATTTTTTAATTAAAAAAGACATGACAACCTCATTGCAATATAGAAATAGGACATGTTGTACTATATGTCTGTGAAAGAGCTACCCCAAAAGTATAAATTACAAACATCTACAGGTTACCAAAAGTCAAGAAAGGCCAAAGATTCAACCATCAAACATAAAGTACTCCAAAAGACATAAAAATAAGAAATAATCAGTTATTTACAAAACGTACACTTTCTGTAGAACATATAAACATCCTTTACATTCATTAGATACCGAACTGCAAAAACTATCTAAAGATCTCTAAGCGCTCTTACTTCATATTGAGCCATCCTTATCAATGTTCAAGTATGTGTTCTAGCCAATGGCCTATACCGATATACACAGCACTCCTGCATTTATATGAATATATTAAAAAGGCGCTTTGTTAATACGACCAAAATCACAAAGCTTCCGTTCAGTATAACCAGGTGTTCTAGGTGGTTGTTTATTTTACAAACCTGTATCATTTTAATGGGTTTTTTTGCTGACGAATCTTTAAAATATTTATAAGAAAGCGAAATGCAAAAAAAATATTTAAAGATCTCTAACCGCTTTTATTTCGTATTGAGCCATCCTTATCAGTGTTTAAGTATGTGTTCGAGCCAATGGCCTTTACCGATATACACAAGAACACCTGCATTTATATTAATATATTGAAAAGGCGCTTTGTTAATACGATCAAAATCTTCTTTTCAGTATAACCAGGTGCATGGTTTTGGTTGGTTGTTTATTTTGCAAACCTGTATCATTTTTGTAGTGAGATCATCATTTTATGCATTCTTGGCATCGATGATTTTAGGAATGAAAAACAATATATAATATATTTTAAAATAACACAACGATTATGACAAAACACCTGTCTGTATGTTTAGTATTTTTAAATATTGACGAATGATGCTTAATCGCATGTTGTACAATTGTATCCTTTATAACATTGATGTTTATTTGATATTTGACAAATGAAATATTTTTGCTCGCTTTTTGCCAAATTCTAGGCAAACATAATTGAAGCGAGTACTCAGTATACCAGTGTCGAGATAGACTATAGGTCTGCAACTGCCTCTGTTTCTTATGGAGTTGGTCTCTTCTACATTTACACATATCTGTTACACGAGATTTGTAAATTTATCACAGTGATGAAGCAGATATCCGCATATGATTGACCTATCCTATAATAAGATAAATTTTGGGTACATTTCTATTGGCCGGTCTGGTAAAGTTTCCTCATTAAACTCTGCGCGTTCATTATGACAAAAAAGGGACATATTGTAAATGAAATTATTATAAAGAGAAACAAGTTTCACAACTTACGGGTCTATTGCTTATCAACTCTCGTTATTAAATTTCAACTCGTTGTGAAACCTTAAGTTATACAATCATATAATAATTTACGACCATAAGCATATTTAACACTAATACTTGTCATAAGAATGTTTATTAAAGTTGAACTTTGAGCATTAATATATATTCAACTAAGTAAAAAAAAATTCTCAAAATAATCACTCTTAATGTTATATACTCATTTAAGAATAAAATAACGACACTTAGTTAAAAACGTTTTGCCGAATATTTGTTTAACCTTTCAAAAAACGTTCACTAATAATATTTTCTAATTATTTCACAATAAATGACAAATATATTTTGTGATGATTTTAAGATATTAGCTTTAAGATGTTTATATTTAATGTTATTATAACATTTAATGCGAACATCAATAAAATGTGTATAACATTTTCGCTTTATATTTTAAGACTACATGAATGATAGCATTAGTTTTAGACATTATGGAAATATTAATTTCTATTTTTTTTAAATTTGCCTATTCAACATTTAACCTACGTTAGCGTTTTTCTCATGTATGCAGCGATGATTAAGATTAAAAGAACGTATTCACTGCAAAATCAGCAAATTAAATCAAAGAATTTAGAAACCATAAATATGTTAAATATGTTAAAACGTTTACTTATTTTATCATATATTTAAAGTTTGGTTGTTCCTGTACATAATTGATTAAACGGGTTATCACACCCAAACATCAAAGGCCATAGAGCAGTCTGAAGATGTCTCTTATTAAAAGATGTTCGATTGATGTCTCACGGACAATGTTAAAATATCTTCTTTTTCTCTATTTACTTAAAACTGTAATTATAGTATAATTCAAAGATATTTCAAAAACATGTATAAAATATATTATACCTCACAAAAGCAATTAAATGCATTACCTAAATGGTATATACAAATGTTGTTTATTTTTTAAATGCGTATTCAATATAACACTTGTATTCTAATGACATATATACGACGCCTTTAAGGGGTTGCTTACCATTTCGGAAAACCCGAACTAAGGAGTTCTTTAAGTCGAATTCATTATTCTTTTTTCCGTTTTCACTTTTGTCAGTTTCGAGTTTATCTCGTGTTTTTTGACTATCCACTTAAATCCAAAAAAACGTTAATTAGACATTAAAATTAAAAAGATCTTATGGTAAATATCTTTACATGTTGTATCTTTATGCTGGATATTTAGAATTATATTTTAAATAGCGACAAATATAATAAAGTATAATTTGTATCTTATCACTTTTTTTAATTTATAACGGTAGATATAAAGATCGCACTACGAGTTCATTTAATATTTCCGGTAAAAGGCAAAAATGTTTGTAAAAGCTATAATATCCTTTATCACATGCGTTTTCTTGTATTTGCACCTTATCAATGCTATGCTTTATAAATAAACCAGACAGTGATACTTGAAGGCATCGAAAAATTCAACAATTGTCATTGTCTCACACTAAAACCTTTCGTTGTTGGTGCATTGATATATTTTTTGACTTAATTTTTAAGATAAAAATAGCCAGAAAACGTCGTATAAATTACTGCGAAAAAGGAATATAACTTTGATGTTGAAATTGTCAACTTCTTTTTGGATCGACTTAAACGTAGATAAGAATTAAAAGATTACAACAGGCACTTTGCTCGGAACAGAGGTGGCTTACACTTCGGATCAAATGATCCGAGTACTACTTAGATTGTTGAGTCAAAGTCTTTTTTCTTTTTTTTTTCCGTTTTCCTTTTTATTGGTTTCGAGTTAGGCGGTGGGCTAGGTAGGTCTACCGTGCACCCCCACCAGGACTCATCCTCACCAACTTTTTTAAATTCGTATTTATACCCTTTTTCAAATTTTAAATGTTAACAAGCATAAT
>JAULBM010324316.1:0-13355 GCA_032357055.1 Geukensia granosissima | reverse complement strand
AGCACGCAGCATTTAGGAGTAAGAGCATAGACTGGTCGGCCCAGAGTCAGAATAATGTGTCTGGGTAAAGTGGCACGCCTTCCTGCGAACTGTTGCTTTCGTGAGCTAGCACGTCAAAAATCCGACTCAGCGTGTCGGTCTAGTACAAAGCAGGGTTCATTCATCATTAATATGCTCTCGTTCTGAATATGCATGAAATAATTGCCACTGGACGTTAAGCACCATTCAATCAATCAATCAATATAATTCTCTTGTTTAGAGGTTTGAGTTGGTGATCATTAATTGAAAAACAAACGTCTTGTGCATGCTGTCAGTTACCAAAAGCAATTTCTTTCTAAGTTTTTGTTATTGACGCTATAAAAATCGGATCCAGTGATGTAATTTCAATGAAAATCTTAAATTAAATGGCTTCATATATAAAAGAAAAGTATTTTTTAGTAAAATTTATGAGAAAATGACAAATGACAAGACTTTTGGCCAAATGTCTCTGTTACAGCATTCCTCAAACTTGATGCCTAGATAGAATTTTAGCCATCGTAGTCGGTTGAGATATAGAAAAAGGCCGTTCTGTTCTCCGCCTGCCAGTGAAACCCTGATAAATGGGAGTCCGTTGTCTGAGCGGGATGTATTAATACGCGAACACCTCTTCCAACAGTAGTGCCGGGAATAAAAGACACTAGGTATTTATGTCATGGAGGCACTGGTTCTCCACAAGGTGCGTCCTTAGATGTAGACACGTATTAATTCATAACTGGACCCCGGATGAAGACGTTAAAGGCGTTTGTATAACATGTGTATGAAGAAAATACCACGTTCTATGCACGTTTAAACTCCTTGCAACGGACGGCTCAATTTGGTGGCCATTATGTGGCTAGTTGCAAGGCTACATTTTAATTTTTAATTAATCTTTAATATTCTGACCTTTGACTTTAGCGTACAGTTTTACTTACCAGTGTTCTATATATATATATATATTGATCCGTACTAAAATTTCGTTTATTGGGCCGAAAAATTGAGCTTGTTTTATGAGAGAAATATAGGGGAACTTCGTTTGATTCTAGACGGTTTTTCATATAGTCACAATCACATGTTTTAAAGAAATACGATTCATTTTTCAGATGAAGTGGGAAAAAAGTCATGTACATGAAGAGCTATAGTAACCCTAGAATCAGCAGAAAAAGGTTAAAATCGTGTTATAATATGAATAATACATTTTATTGAAGATAATATAATTTTTGGATGCAAGTTACCATAGTATTGATTTCTGTTATTAAGCCTGGATTAGATGACATTGTTCAGTAGGGAAGTTTCTGATAAAAAAAATGCATCCCAATTATGGGTAGTATAGGGTCATTATCAGTATACCCACTACGTTGTCAGGGTCTAGACTAGACCTACGGTTATCAACTTACACAGCGTATGCAACGCATCGATGGGTTTATGCTATTTGAGTATTATCTTATGTTACAAAACATATTTCACATGTTGTTTCCTAGAATACGTTCTTTAACAAAAAGATTTCTGATTATATTGTAGAAACATACACATATGCATGTATGTCGAACCTGATTCTTGATTTCCATCGACTATATAGCCTTTTATTCCAGAACTAGATTGTAAGCGCACGAAAAATGGACCGGAATCATTCCATTCTCACTTTAATTGACAATTCATTATTCTTTTACCTTGTTCATTGACGTTATCTTAAAAACGTACATCGAAATATGATCATAAAGAATTTAGCCGTTGGTCGAAGATTTGAGCGCGAAAACTCAATTCGAAAAATAATAGAATGAGGAAATAACAAGAGTGGATTTTATAAGATGTTTTGGGTACATTTACAAGGATATAGATATGAGTTGAGGACCAAGTGTTAAAACTTGTGTATCTAATTTTGGTTTAGTGCACTTAATAAGTATTAAAACAGTTTACATTTTATAGACATATCTTGCTCCATCACATATGCGGAGCAAGGGGCAAGGGGAGAAATCCCGGCAAACTAAATTAAAGGTATAATATATACTAATAAAATATCTTATTTAAAAGACAAATTTCGGAAAAGCCTACTTTTCTTACGGAGAAGTCACAAAAAACTGCGGAAATGCAATGCACCTTACGTTTGTCACAAAAGAGCTGACAGAAAGAAATACAATAAAAAACACCTTTAAACATTTAAACATCTTTGTATTTGTCAGTTTTAATATCTCTGGCTCTAATAATCAGAATTAAAGTATATTTTTTAAGAATATGATTGATATTTACCTGCATATAAGTTATACCAACGCCATCTTTTATCTTTTTCAATTCATTTGACAGTAGAGCGCCATCTAATGAATCTGTAGCACCGTAATCATTTAGTCCAATCAAAAACGTTATCACAAAAAGAAGCATTTCGAGCTATGGATTTCTACAGTAAACAGTCATCTGAAAAGGTGTCAATTCCTGGTGAGTAGAAAATTATGACATCTTTAAATAAATTCCATAATATAATCAGACATGTGCATGAAATAAAACAATATTTTCACCAATATTCTATTCATGTTTGGTTGTATTTTTGCTTTCTCTATAATACTCTTCCTGAATGACACATTCGTTGAAACTAATGACCTAGTATTAAAACTGAGAAATAGCCTTTAATATATTCTGTATTTAATTAATTGTTATCGTAAAGAAATTTAACGACTTGTAATCTTAAAGAGTAAGTATCATATCAGCATCCACGTACTTGTTGAAGGTGAATTCGCAAATATCACTTTGCATGTTATTTCAAAATCCCTGACCAATCCGTGGAAAAACCATAGAAGAATTACGTAATATTTTTTTAAGTTAAAACAATTTTCAGTGTTACAAATGCATTATTGGAATAAAAATGACACTTTGAACACTACTGCTATAATAGAGGAAGTTCGTTGACATTGGTATAATACGAGAAGTCCTTTCAGACGTTAGCTGAAATTTTAACTTTTTTAAAAACAGGTTTGTATTTTATTTGTTCAAACAGGTGGTGCGTGAATTCTTACAATTTTCAGTATAGAATATCTGACGGATAACAGCGTATAAACTATATACATAAACCGGAAATAAAAAACGGAAGTTGCCACCTATTAACGGTGCAATTTAAAACGATTTGTTACATATGAAACTGTAAGACATGGGGTCAATGTTAGAGAGACTCCACTCCAACCACGTTAAAAAGTTAGGAATTACATGTACGAATCTAGAAGTTTCCACAAGGTCTTCAACCAGGGTGGAATACTAATCCTTGTGAAAAGCTCTAAATTGCCACAAATAAAAAAAATCTTGTATGCGTAAAATAATACTGTTCTTACCTGAGTATTATAAAAAATGTATATATAACAGAACAATAAACGCAAAGACAAACCAATGACCACGCACAATTCTTTACTTGGGACTGGCACATGAGACATGTGGTCGGGTTAAACTAGTTAAGTGGAATCAAACCCTAACCCAACGAGTGGTCAAAGAAAAAAATCAAAGAAAAACAAAGCAGTTAAAGGAATTCGAAGATTCAAAAGGGGCAGACAGAAATCGTTAAGTCGGAAGACAGAAAAGACCATGACAAACAAAATGAAACGAAAGGCAAACATAGAACACACAACACTACACTGAAAACTAAAGCTGGAGTAACACGAAACCTACAAAAACCACGGTGAGTTCAGGTACTCCAGAAGGGTAAGCAAACAGACAGTAACAGTAACAGACAGAATATAATTTACCAATCCGACAAGAGAGTACCTTAATTAACATAAATGCGACGACTGTACATGTCGATAATATCGTCATATCAAAGCAAACCATGATTGTTAAAATTTATACCATAAGGAGATGTTACCGAAGGGCTGATACACAATGGAAAGTTCATATTAGGAAAACAAAGCAACCTCATTCACTTGCACAAGGTTTTGTTTTTAAATCGTCTCTTTATTGCCTATACGAACATTATTATTACAGAGTTCTTCTCTTGTGCTGTGTTGAGGTCGTAAATAGCTTCCCCGCACTCGAGTTGTATGTACTTATTTACAGATATACAGTTTACATCTTTCCAACGTTGTTATTTGTAAATTACCTGATTGCCATGCCTAGTTTTGACTCTTAGCGTGTCTTATGAAGGTAAATCCCGTAAAGCGCTTTATACTCAGTACAATTTGGCTTTTGAATATTTGCTATAAACGCATGTAAAATGTGGATCGTGTCGTTCTGGCATATATTCCATGTTCTTTCTTATAAATATTGCAAAGCATGTCAGCACACGGCAGTTGAAATGGGCATTGAGAGTTGCATAAAAGAGTAAGGGTCAATCTCAGAGGGATAGTCGAGATAACAACACAGGCAATCAAAAAGAACAATTAATGCAAACTTTTTACACAGACCCGTGTAAACTCAAACGAATATGAACTTTGACTGAAAATCGGTAGACTAAGGTCAACAGATACGTTATATGCAACATGGACATCACATGTACATAACTCTCATCTCAGATGACCTTCAGTGAATGGTCAGAAGGAACGCTTTTAAAAGAGTTCTAAATGGGTAGATAGATAGATAGATAGATAGATAGATAGATAAAGATAGATAGATAGATAGATAGATAGATAGATAGATAGATAGAAAGATAATTTTTCTTAACCAATAAACATAGTACAGAGAACGAATTGCATATTCACAATAAATTAAATTACAGTGACTATAAGGTGGCACAGATATAAAATGATACAATACAATAAACAAAATAAAGTGTGTGAGACTGAAAGAAAGACAATTAACAGTTGGACTACAGTGTGACTACAGTGTAGGAGGACTGACTGTATCATTTTAAGAGCACATTTTGGGCCCAAATTCTGAATTTCTGATATCTAGATTTTATTTCATTTATTATGTCTTAAGTTATCAAATTTTAAAAAAAAATATTATTTTTATTTCTGTAGCTGTGATATTGTGACGTCACGATGGCGTCATAATTAGTAGTATTTGACGAAACCTGAAGAAATATGCAAAATATTGTCATTCTAGGACAGTAGATGCCTATTCTTCCACAATAAAGATATTTAGTAATAAATGTAACTGATCAATATAGAATCACAGAATAAATATTGTATTGGTGGAAGGGTGGGACAAATATAATTCAGTGAAAAACTATCACAAAAATCCGTATTTGTGCCAATTTTTTTTTTTAATTTTGTATATTTAAGTAACCTTAGCTCTCAAAATCGTGCATCTAGACAACATCTGATATATTTCTAGGTTCAAATATACCAGCTGTATCTATCTACAAATTTATGGGACTTTTGTTTTAAATATAGCAAAACTTTAAAATCTCCAAAATGGGGCCAAATATACATGTAGGCCTTAAAACACCTATATGTACTACTCTAAATCGCCATGCCAAATTCTCAATTAAAGCTATTACGTGTCATTCAACCTTGGTGCAGAACATTCACTATAAGGGAGTATCTTGTATTTTAATCTTCGTGAAGGATGTTTTCATCTCATGTTGTAACAAATAAAATCTTTAAATAGATATATTAATGACGGTTTTATTATACTTTATATTCAAATACGATAAGCAGACATAAATGATAAGTTTGAAAAATTGGTGGAAAATTTTACTAGGTTAGTATTGATAGGTTATATCTATTTAAATTCAAGATTTAGAAATATTTCCTTAAATTGTTTTTTTTGGAGAAACGTGTTGTGAAATAATGAAAAGAAAATAGTGGGTTAGCGGTCCTTAAAATCCAATTTTAAAAAGGATCATAACAGATGAGTTCGAAAGCTGAAATTAGGATAGAACATCTTGAGTTATCTTTAATTTGGAAATACATAAGATTTATTAATTTTTTTGTATGGTACAGCAATCTCTTGAAACATCCAATATCATCCTATACGACACATGCCTAGAAAGTAAGTTTGATCAGGTTAATAGAAAAGTGGAAACCGTTTACTGCCAAATTTTTTTTCATATTGTAAAGGGATTGTAAAAGTCTGACATATAAGATGGATTATTCCATCTGTATAATAAATAAGTAGCTGTCTATGAAACAGTATAAACATCAACAGGTTTCCTTAAAGCTTTCAACAATAGACAATGATCCATACCGTCATACAAGGTCGTTATATTGAAAAAATTATCCCCGGTCCTCAGATGCTTCGAGGGGGCAAGAAGCTTATGTTCCTTAAGTGACACTTGTCATGTTAATCTTTGAACAGTTGCTATGCTTCAAAACATTTAAAAATCAGAATAATGATTACGACAGCTGTAAAGTTTTCATTGTCAAGTCATGATGGAGACCGTATCTAATATTTTCACCAGACATTCTTGGTATTTTTTTTCAATCTCGACTAGTCCGTTATGAGCAAATCACAATATTTGACACTAACATTTTCACAATATGATGCATAATGTACATTTATTGTTGGTTCATTGGTAAAGTATTGAGTATCTCACAAAATGGTTATTAATAACCCATTCAACAAAGGTGGCATTATTGCAAAAAGATTCATATCTTTACAGAAAATTAAAAGGGAACCGCATACCCTCTAACATTTTGTAGCATATCGCTTGTAAAAAATTACCAAGGAAAGTTTTTTTTTACAAAATTTTTATCAAATTGCAATCCAGTTCAAAGTAGGGATCTATTTTGGCAAAAAAAAACATTTGTTTTAAGTGTTAACGATTAACTTTAAACTTTGTATCTGAAAATTACGCACATAAAGGTCCGTTGATGAGGAGATTACATGGAATCGGGTCGTTGAAAAGTTTGTTACCACTGAATGTGTATGTCTGTTTGCAAATATATTTTCTTCAAAGTCATTGAAGTACCAGGCAAAGGTCGGTAGAATCTATACAAGGCAATCATGGCGTTGGGTAAGTTTAATTTGAAATTATTAAAGCATGTTTTTAAGTTTTCTGTAGGCTATAAACTTTACACCTCTTAATTCAACTGACCCAATATATTAGGTTACTAAAATGTTCATCTATAACAAAAGCGGACAAAAAAATTATTATTCTTAGCACTTCCATTTACAAGTTACAAAACTTGCAACGTTTAGATTTTAAAAAGATAAGGTACAGTAAATGTAAGTTTTCTATGTAGTTTTACTCTCAACGGACCGATAAACTGACTCAGTTTGCTGAAACATACTCCTCAACGGACCGATATTTCTGTAAAATTTCAATATCTTTGAAAGTATAAAAAAATAAAGTTTCAATATTCACATGGCACATTCCTATTAGAGTAGTCTTAAGAAGAGTAGTCTTAAGAAATAATTTAACTTTTAACTTTCAATTCAACAAGAGCACTGAAAAATTGCAAAAAATGTCTTAAGTTTTTTCCATTCTGCTATAGTAAAATTTTTTAATGAGTAACACAGCTTCGTTGGTTGTGCTTTTGAACGAAGGATTTGGTGTTTTTTATTTGCACAGTTCGTTTTCATTTTGTGACATATGTAAACTGCTTGAAAGTAAATTTAACTTATTACAAAAAATGAAAAAAAGCGTTACTGGCCTTGAAGTGTTTCGTCTAAAAATCCTCTTCACTGGACCTTAAAAAAAAACTCTTATCAAAGACCCTTCTATGATATAACCACATTCAAAATAGAAAAGACATGAGTCTCGATAAACCGAATGAAAACAGTGTCTTGGTTTTATCTAGTAAGTAATTTGTAATTAATCATTGATTCTACTTCGAATTTTACAACACTAAAAATATCTATCTACCTCTATGAAGTTTAAAAATAAAGTATGTTGTTTTTGGACAAGCCTTACATGTATATAATCATAGTAGTCCATAATAAAACCAGGTCTATATTGTGAAAACAGGAAGTTTTTCTCTACCAATAATTAAAAATGCTAATATAAATTTGTAAATTGCGACTTAGAAAGAGGATACTCTGTTCCTGGTATATACAAAAGAAATTTGATTGTTCATAATTTAGGAAGGCAACAACCTTTTTGTTGTTATAGTAACTAAAGTTATTATCAGATTTCTGCATCAGATATTATCCTATAAACGTCCAACATACAAACACTGCTCGCCAAAAATCACATTTTAATTATTACATGTATTTCATTGGTTTAATAAAAAATTAACATTTTATTACTAAAGAAAAAATATTCATTATTGAATCAACCGAAGAGGCACCGCACTGTATCCGTCAAAATTCGTCTAATTTCGTAACTCCATCTATACATGTATGTATCTGATATCAGATTGATCAATTGGTTGTTGCTTAACATCCAATATTTCTTGTATATTCAGAACGGGGTCTGGTTAAACAATTTTCCATAGATTCAAATGAATTAACTGGATGGGATAGCATGGACAACTACATTTCATTACCACTGAAAAGGACAAATTTGCTTTTTGTAGCGGCATAATGCTTGGTATTCAATATCGAAAAGAGTGTCCTTCAAGGGCTGAGAGAACACGCTACCCATAAGGTGCTGATTCTAACCTTCCGTATTATGAACGCGAGAGGCTGCTTTAGGGTGGTTAGCTCTAGATCTGTGGGTTGTTCATCGAGACTTCTATAGTTTCCGCTGTTCAAGTAATTCTGACCTATATATTAAGCTATTTAAATTTCTGCGCTCAAATAACCGGAGTAGCTTTTAATGGTAAAACCTGTTTCATTTGACACGATTCTGTTGTCCATATGGAAGACCAACGTAGCCTTTTGGGCACACCATGTCGTATAAAGGTAAAAACATGTGGTCTTTTACTTTTGAGCAAAATATGGATCAAAAGCCGGAACATGTGACGAATTTAACCAATGGCTAGAGAATATAGAAAGTCATTTTTACTCTAGATTCTTAATTTTATGAAACAGTTAAAATAAACTAGACGTCTCTTTGGAAAATCTCATTAAACAGGTTTTGGGTTCAGGTTATAGTTTGTGGGAACCAAATGTTTCTCTATATACCAATCTGGGGCGCAACAGTCTAGAATATATACAGAATTCCAATTTGTTCTTGTAAGAAATGTCCTTACAAAGGTTCCCTTTCCTGACTACTAACTAAAAATAGTCTACCGACCTTAAAGGTCTAAATATGGACTGAATAATGCATGTTTATGCACTGTACTAATACCTGTTGGAATGTTAAAGGTCGTATACTGTAGACTTTATAAATATTGATCAAAATCAGAGGCATATAAAAGAGGTCTCTGTCTAAATTATCCAAAGTAACCGGTACGGATAGTGGGTATTGAATTTCTTTTTTCCAGAACTGAAAAACTAAATCATATATGAGGAATGCTACCTTTTTCTCATACGATCAAAATTGAATCGAAATATGTCGGTTTATAAAAAATTCTGTGCTGATGAGATTATTTTACTTTCCTGGGATGGCAATAACAATTTTTAAGGTAGTTTCGATTCTGAAAAAAAACGCTTATGGTCCAGCGTACGCTCATTTTGTTGATCGATAACTTGGAAAACGGTTAACAATGAAATTGTTGAGCTTCTGTGTAGCGCACTAGCTTTGAGATGTTTGTCAAAAAAACGAACCATTAAAACGTCTCTGTCAACAAAGAAAATGATAGGAAACATTTTTGTCTTCATTTTATTCTTTTAATAAATTAATATTTTAAAAAATATTTCTAAAAATGAATTTGATTTTTTTTAAACTTCGGCGTTATCGGGAAGGATTTAGTAGTCTTTTATAGTTGTTTAATAACCGTTAAGATTATTAATAACTGTGACCAAACACAATGAAAATAATGAGGGAAATTTATACCGATGGTCAATCCCACAATCCACCGAAAATTACATTTATTAACGTGATAAATATTGTGTTCTAAGAGGCATCGTCGAGATAACAACACAGGCAATGAAAAAGAACAATTAGTGCAAACTATTTACACAGACCCGTGTAAACGCAAACGAATATAAACTTTGACTGAAAATCTGTAGACTTAGGTCAACAGATACGTTATATGCAACATGGACATCACATGTACACAACTCTCATCTCAGAAAAACTTCAGTGAAAGGTCAGGAGGAACCCTTTTAAAGAGTTCTAAATGGGCTAGATAAAATGTGTGAGACTGAAAGAAAGACAATTAACAGTAGGACTACAGTGTGACTACAGTGTAGGAGGAGTGACTATCATTTATTACGCGTATGCTTTTAGAGCACATTTTGGCATCAAATTCTGAATTTCTCATTTCTAATTTTTTTTTTTAAAAATATTATTTTTATTTCTGTAGCTGTGATATTGTGACGTCATGATTGCGTCATAATTAGTAGAATTTGACGAAACCTGAAGAAATATGCAAAAAGTGTCATTTTAGGACAGTTTTTCTTAAAATAAGATGCCTATTCTTCCACCATAAAGATATTTAGTAATAAATGTAACTGATCAATATAGAATCACAGAATAAATATTGTATTGGTGAAAGGGTGGGGACATATTTAATTCAATGAAAAACTATCACAAAAATCAGTATTTGTGCCATTTTTTTATTTGTATATTTCAGTAACCTTTGCTCTCAAAATCGTGCAAGTAGACAACATCTGATATATTTCTAGGTCTACCAGCTGTGTATATCTATCTACAAATTTATGGGACTTTTGTTTTAAATATAGCAAAACTTTAAAATCTCCAAAATGGGGCCAAATATACATGTAGGCCTTAAAGCACCAACATGCACTCCTTATAATCGCCATGCAAAAGTCTCAATGAAAACTATTGCGTGTATTTCAACTTGTAAACATGTGCATTGGTGCAGAATATTCACTATGAGGGATTATCTTGTATTTTCATCTTCGTGAAGGATGATTTCTCTGGTGTTGCAACGAATAAAACCTTTCAAATAGTTATATAAATGACGGTTTTATTATACTTTATATTCAAATACGGTAAACAGACAGAAATGATCAGTTTGAACAATTTGGTGAAAAAATTAAGTAGGTTTGTATTAATAGGTTATATCTATTTAAATTCAAAATTAAGAAATATTTCCTTGAATGGTTTTTAGGAGAAACGTGTTGTGAAATAATGAAAGAAAATTGGGGGTTAGCGGTCCTTAAAATCCAATTTTGAAAAGGATCATAACAGATGAGTTCGAAAGCTGAAATGAGAAGAGAACATCTTGGGTTATGTTTATTTTGGAAATGATTTACTGTATATAGATTTATTTATTTTTTGTATGTTACAGCAATAGTTATTCGCTTTGAAACATACATACCATACTATACGACATATGCCTAGAAAGTAAGTTCTTTGTGTCAATTTTGAGCAGGTTAATAGAAAAGTAGAAACCGTTGACTGGCAAACTTTTTTCTCATATTGTAAAGGGATCGGACATATGAGAAGAATTATTCCATCTGAATAATAAATAAATAGCTGTCTGTGAGACAGTATAAACATCAACAGGTTTCCTTAAAGCTTTCAACAATAGACAATGATCCATACCGATATACAACGTTATATTGGAAAAAAAATATCCCCGGTCTTCAGATGCTTCGAGGGCAAGAAGCTCAAGTTCCTTTAGTGGCACTTTTCATGTTAATCTTTGAACAGTTGCTATACTTCAAAACATTTAAAAATCAGAATTATGATTACGACAGGTGGAAAATTTTCATTGTCAAGTCATGATGGAGACCGTATCTAATATTTTCACCAGACATTCTTGGTTAGGCAGCGTTTCTGCCGACAGTAATACTAATTTTTTTTTTAAATCTCGACTAGTCCGTTATGAGCAAATCACAAAATTGACACTAATATTTTCACAATATAATGCAAAATGTACATTTATAGTTGGTTCATTGGTAAAGTATTGAGTATCTCACAAAATATATAGTTATTTATAACCCATTCAACACTAGTGGCATTATGGCAAAAAGATTCATATCTTTATATAAAATTAAAAGGCAACCGCATACCCTCTAACATTTTGTTGCATATCGCTTGTAAAAAATTACCAAGGAATGTTTTTTCAGGGATGTATATAACAGTAATATATGTCCCTGTTTTTTTTACAAAATTTTTATCAAATTGCAATCCAGTTCAAAGTAGAAATCTATTTTTGGCAAAAAAAACATTTGTTTAATAACAATAATGATAATAATAATTAATAATAATAATAATTCTTTATTTCAGACATAAATAGTCCATAGATATATACATAGTATGAATATGAATAATTACAAAGAAATGATCATTTGTATATAAATATTAGCCAAAATTCACATAGATCTCTTTTTATACCAATGTTTCAAAAGAGATGAGTTGTACCATAAATCACTACACATTATAGTATTTACAGTTAGATTGTAATCAGATTCTCGCAAACGTTTAAACAAACTATATATAGATTTACGTCTCATTTCATAAAAACCATTGACATTATTTTTAGCAAACATACAGTAGCACTACAACGTGAATTAAACCCCATTAACATTTTAAAAGCGTTATTATACATAATTTTCATTTTGTTTAGAGATGACACTCCACAGTTAGACTAAAGTGAGACACAATAAATATTCATACAATAAGACTGGAAAAGCTGAATTTTAACTTCAAATGAGCATTTTATAAAACATGCGTTTCAAAATATTAAACTTCCTACAAATGCTTCGATAATGTCTTTTAATGTCACTGTCATCATTTAAATCATTACAATATTTAAAGTGTTAACGATTAAATATAAACTTTTTATCTGAAAATTACGCACATAAAGGTCCGTTGATGAGGAAATTACATGGAATCGGGTCGTTGATAAGTTTGTTATTACTGAATTTGTATGTCTGTTTGCATATATTGTCGTCAATGTTCTACGTAACTCTTCCAATTCACTGGACGAACGACGTCACGTGAAAGTCAAATATATTTCTTCAAAGTCATTGGAGTACCAGGCAAAGATCGGTAGAATATACACACGGCAATCATGACGTTAGGTAAGTTTAATTTAAAATTGTTAAAGCATGTTTTTAATTTTTTTTTTGTACGTAGGATATAAACTTGACACATCTTAATTCTACTGACCCAATATATTACTATATACACTAAAATATGTTCATCTAAAACACAAGCAGACAAAAAAAATAATTATTCTTAGCACTTCCATTTGCAAGTTACAAAACTTGCAACGTCTAGATTTTAAAAAGATAAGGTACAATATATGTAAGTTTTCTATGTAATTTTACTCTCAACGGACCGATCAACTGACTCAGTTTGCTGAAACATACTCCTCATCGGACCGATATTTCTGTAAAATTTCAATATCTTTGAAAGTACAGAAAAATAAAGTGTCAATATTCACAAAAGGAATTCGAAGATACCAAAGGGGCAGACAGAAATCGTTAAGTCGAGGACAGACAAGACCATGGCCAAC
>JAULBM010324315.1:0-23439 GCA_032357055.1 Geukensia granosissima | reverse complement strand
TTTGGTCTTGTCCTCGTTGGTCTCCGGAGTTTGTCAGTATTTTACATGTTCCCTTTTCCTCGAATATCCCCTTGGTATTTCTTGACACATTTTCTAATATCGTCCATTTAAATTTTTATTGACTTTTAAATTATTCTTACGTCGAAGCCGTGGCAAGGGCAATAATCCATGGTCGGATCATACTAATGAGGTATGAATATGGGTTTCTTCTTGTTAATACAAACAGGACAGCAGGTAATACTACAACAGATTCTATTGCAATACCAACTGTTACAGTCACTACAAAAAGGCCGAGTTGTTCAAACACAGACACAACGTCGGTAACACTTGCAACTGCCACTGTAATTAAGCTCAAGACTCCTACTGGTGTTGTCCTGAAAGTGAACAGGAGGTTACGAAAATACAACATACAATTTCTGAAATAATGTGTATGATGTAAATATTGTTGTTCATAGTCTGTTAATTTAGAAATATATTTCGCATGTGTTTCGACTGCATACAGACCCACTTCGGTGGTGTACGGTTATCGTGCACTCCTAAAGTGTGGAACTTCGTGGGTTTGTCCCCAGACCGAGTCATACCAAAAACATAAAACTCATATTTGCTGTTTTACCGCTAAGCATGTATTTATGAGTAAGAACAAAAACTATTCGACCCAGAGTCAGAATAATGTACCTCTATAAACGGTTTGTTTCTCTTCGTGAGGTTGCACGTTGATCTCCCGCCTCAGCATGTCAGCTTAGTAGAAAGCAGGGTTCATTCATCATCACAAATTATATTATAATTAATCAATCGATCACATACCATAAAGACAAAATTGAACAGCCAGACCATGATTTGCCGAAATAAACCATAACATTATTTAATGAAGAAACTTGTGAGAAATGACATTGATGAATACCAGCTTTGAAATTTAAAAATAAGAAATACCTTACCCAACGCATTATCATGTCTTCCCTTTAAAATTTTGCAACCTGCTGGCAACTTGATCTTTGACACTAGTGTAGCAGGAGCTTCTTACACTTCCGGAGCACCTGAACTCACGCTGGTTTTGCAGGGTTCGTGTTACTCCAGCTTAAGTTTTCAGTGTATTGTCGTGTCGTCTTTTTGTCGTTCGTCTTATTGTTTTCCATGGTCTTGTCAGTCTTCCGACTTAACGATTTCTGTCTGCTCCTTTGATATCTTCAAATTCCTTTTACAGTATCTTACTTATTTTCCATTGTTGAAACTTCATTTCGTCTATCTGTCCATCTCAGGACCTTTATTCCCTATTTTTCAGTTCGTCATTCTATCATGTCGTTATTAATTGCAATTAAAGTCAAGACGGCACAAATGAGAGGTGTTCCTATTTTACGTTGCAAGATGTAAGTATATTTCAGTGTAAAAGGCATAGGGACCACAATAAGTGGTAGACCATATTTTCAAATTGTTATAGGATAGAAAAACGAGATATGAGATGAGGCAGCTATTCAAAACGCATAAATGCGGACATCTTCATGATTGCCCTATGGTTTTCAACAAATGACAAATATCCACAGCAAAAGGCTAAATTGAAAGCCCAAAATTAAAATGTGGATATATTCACATGCATCGACAGAAATCGACCAATTTATTATAAAATGTAAAACAAACAACAATAAAATATTAAAACAGTCACATGACTAGACTACAGGTTGTTGGCCCTGGGCAGACACACAATCTTTTTACAGCTTCAGTAATGCCTTAATCAGCTTTTACGGTTAAAATAACAAATTGAACAAAAGGTACTAAAATTCAAGTAGGCAATAGTATTTTGACTTGATTTAACAACTGTTATATGTATAAGTCATATTAATTTTTAGTACCACATAACCCATCTCAGAATAAGTAAAATAATCTCCGTTCCACCCGCAAAGAAATCGAAAAAAACTTTGGCTTTATTCTTTAACTTGCTTGTTGCTATGCCAACTAGAACACAAATCGTCATGATTCCTGTAAAAGACCATAAAAACATATCTTATTTAATGTTGTAAAAGTCAGCAAAGAAATTCGACAACGTTACTATAATTAATACCACTAATTGCGCCACATTGTTAGTGTAGGATTTGATACATATGTCCTCTTAAATAGTTTAACACCTATATACACTTAAGTTATACATGTGGAATATGAGAATAAAAAATTGGCATGATTGTCAGCGAGGCCGCAACATGCAAGATTCAAATAATTTTATTTCTAATGTAACCGTCATTCCTTTAGTAATGGACGAATGAACATATTGTAAATCAAGCTGTATAAAATTCCACAAACCAGAAATTGTAGAAAAAAATTCTCCAATCTCAAAAACTGTTCGCTGTACTCGAAAGTTAGATAAAACTAATGTTTACAAAAGTATATACAAATTAAAATGACAAAACAAGTTTCGACCGTATGTATAATTGAACTGTTTAATAAAGGTTGAATTCCAGGCAACACATTCTTATTTAAAATTTTTCAAAAATCCGTTTAAAAGTTCAAATGCGGTAACTATTTTAGTAATTCGTAAGTAGGTGGATGTTGGTACATGTTCCGGTGAACATCATTTTCAAAGATCTACACATCCTAGCGCTATAAAAATAACTTTACGGATTTTTATTCAAAAATGCATTATTAGTCCAAATACATTCTATATAAATAAAATTCCTACTGCTAATGCCAACCCTTGATATTTAGTTTTTACATTTATGTCAGAATTTAGTTAACAAGGATTTAAAAGTAACATAAACATTTATTGATATAATTATAAGCTATAAAACAATTTATTGATCATAAGATGAAACATCACATGCAAACAGGAGCATATCGAAAGTGTTGGGAAATATACAACACCGTTTGATGGACCAAGGGGAACTTTCTTATCAAGAAAGAGAAACAATTCGAATAAGAAGTGCCTTTTGTCGTGAATTTTAAGTTAAATGTTACTTAGTGAAATAGAATCATGTAAAGCAGTGTTTTAAGGAAATTGAATGATTTATTACTATGATATCGTCAAGGTAGCAATTGTTTGTATAAAATATGAATCAGATGGATTATTTATAGAGTTAAGCCAAACCGTCAGATTCAAAATTATACAAAAAGTCTGCATTAAATGGTTACATAATACCTCTTCAATTGGTCAGTGAAATATATTAATGAAGTGGAGTTAAATGTGATTTAAAACTGACTGCATTTATCATCTCGTAACAGCATCAATATTTTAAATTTTTTTCATCTATCTCAAATAGCAGCTAAGTATGAGCTGAGTTGAGTCTCTTACTCCTTATAAAATTTAGGAAATTCCCTTGGAGGAATCTTCATAATATAAAATTACCAATGTTAAAGAAATATGGAAAATTTAGGTATGCCATATGAACATTTCAAGGAGTAACCTTTCATCAGTAGCATTAGAACCGAAACATAGGAAGTCAAAGATTCAAATATAACGAAAGAAGCACTCAAATTAAAAAAATCTTAAAAACGCAATAGCGGAAATGTTCCGGTTATTTTTGTATATTTTGAAAATTTTATTTTTTAAGTTTTTCTGTAACCATATAGAAAATCGGAAAATTTTGTCGTTTTCCATATAAAAATTTTTTCGCAGAATTTGCGAATGTAAGAAAATGTAACATATTTTGATGGATTTTATTTTATTGACATATATTTATGAGAGTTTAGACGTCATCGGAACTTTATTATTACACTAAAAATCAGCGATTTTCACATGAACACAGGAGAAACAACGGCAACTTTGATACTTCGTACACCATATACGCTGCCAGTTCAGCTAGCTAACCAATGACTGAGAGACAAAGACGACTTCTAAAATTATTTGTTATTTAATCTTTTACACAAAACATGGTAAAATTGTGAAAGTAAAAAATGTTTGATAACATTGACAATATGTTCAATAAAAGTTCATGTTAGTAAAACAAAACAATTATAAATGAGGAATATTCCGGTTGAATGTAACTAGAAAACAGTTCAAATTTAAGGTTGTCATGATAAATTTGAAGTTGAGCGGAGACAATGTACTGAGGATGCGCTACGGCAAAACGGTTGAGACAGACATCTGCTATAGTTGATTTGGGCTTTAACAACGAATTTGGAAAATCAGACGATAAAATATCCATAAAGAAGAATTTTCAATCCTAACGTAAGAAATATATTTGATTTAAAACGTTGATTGATTGATTGATTGATTGAAAGGTGCTTAACGTCCAGTGGCAAATATTTCATGCATATTCAGGAAGAAAACATGTTAATGATGAGTGATGATGAATGAATCCTGCTTTGAACTAGATCGACACACTCCGCCGGATTTTTATCGTGCTAGCTGACGAAAGGAACAGTTCGCATGAAGACATGTCACTTAACCCAAACACATTATTCTGACTCTGGGCCGACCAGTCTATGCTCTTACTCCTAAATGCTGCTTCTTAGCAGAGAAGTAGCAAATACCATTTTTTATGTCTTTGGTTTGACCCGGCCGGGGATTGAACCCACGACCTTCCACAATAGAGGCGAGCATGCTAACAATTACACCACCGAGGCGGTGAAATTCAAAAGATACAGAACTCATTTGAATGCAATGACATATTCTTACATCAGTAAGCTTATTTCAATAGAATGAAAAAAAATATATGTTTTCCATTCGATACGAAAATTCTATGATTACAAAGAAAGTATCATTATTTGATATATTTTCTCTACAAGTAATATTCCATAAATGCGCCTCTTCATACTGATCACTACCACGACATTTAATGTTACTTCATCAACTTATGACAAGCATACATGTAAGTCAGTTTAAGTGCGACAGTTGAGAATGACTCTTAGTATAGTTATTAAGGATTTCTGCACTGGTTGATAAGTGTTTTTGAAATCAGTAAGCACTAGTTTATTAGTGGCAATGCGAATGTTGTCATGGACACATGCAGTTGTTGAGGCCCGTTTTTTGGCCCAAGAGTTTGAGAGTTTGGATGAAAAATAAAAAAGTGGCTAATATCTATTATTATATATTTTTTGTATTGAAAAATTTCCATAAAAAGAAAATCCAATTGGTTCTACAACGTTCACATGGCACACAGAAGTTGCTTAAACTATTAAATTACTAAGAATTTACCTTATTTGATACATTATTTGATACAACTTTGTCGATTTTAACATAGATGTACAAAAACATTACAACCAAACTTTGCACAATTAATGTTTGGTTAAAATATCTTTGTGATGTTTTGGTGCGACAATACCTATTTTGAACAAAACACATCTGAAGTTTTTTTTTTACATAAAATTTTGCATTTTTGTTAAAACAGTCAATTATACACTTTATATAAAAAAAGTAATGAATTATTAAAAAACCATCATTAAACAGCATTTTTACAACAACTTATTATTAGGTCCCGAAATCTCAAATTTGGGCCAAATATGGGCCTTAACGTACCTACTCCTTTCTTTTACTATCCGACTTTACTGTCAAGCTGTTATTAATATGAGTTTCAACTAAACAAAACAAGATTATTTTGTTTGAATTTACAATAAATCTATCTAATACATGTCCCTGGGCCGATATGAGATTTTTCTGATGATATCTTGTTTGATATAGAAGTGACAAATATTAGATAATTACATTTCCCGTTCCATACAACTTAAATATCATCCGAGACCCCCATATCAGCCCAAAAGCTATAATGTGCAAAAGATTATTATCATAACACAATAATAATCAAATGCAGGTGTGACAATTTTACTATTAATCTATTATAAAGACATATTACTTCTATCTGTAGTATTACTAAAAAATTCTTTGGTCATGCCACCTTTGTGGATAATATTGAAAATTTTTCCTTTGTCAGGAAAACATTTAAAATGTGTACTTAATCTTTCTGTTGTTTTGTTTATAAAGAATATAAAGGGGCAAGTACTGCGGTCTTTTGTTTTGTCTTTGATGTTACTAAATTTCAGCGTCGAAGAGTTCAAAATTCAATATATAAATGATTGATAAAGCAATTCTAGGGTTTGTCAATGGAGCTTAAGTTGTTTCTAACTTGCAGTGACCTTTAGATACTTTTATACAGTAACAATTACATTTCACTTTCTATATCAACCCTGGTATCATCCTCAACCAGTTTCGTCGATGTTGCTGATATGGGGGTCTCCGGATGATACCTGGGTTGATATGGAAAATGATATGTATTAGATATTTACTTTTTCCTTTCCATATCAACCTTGGTATCATCCCGAGACCACTATATCAGCCCTGAGTATTTAAGCCCGAGGGACAATATTGGATGAGAAATGGTATAACGGTTGATATGTAAATTGACATGTTATGATCGATTTATGACATATTTTTGTACTTAATATGTTTTGATGAATGTATTAATTTCTTTGAAAATTAAATGAAATTACCCTTTTACACATGCATTTGGAGAAAATGTATTTAATTTTTGTTTATAGTAAAAGCTAGACAGTACAAAAGAAAAGTACAAAAAATGTAAGTCATAAAGCTGAGACCCGATATAGATTAACATTGTAAAACTAAATCAGCCCTGAAAGCATAATTATTCATTGCCAGTTTTCGAATTGGCCTCCATATTCTAGCTGATGCTGCCCAAGAATCTATACGAAACAATATAGAAACATCCAAGATACAAAACTACCGTTGTAAAATTAATATGGAAAATTAATGCTTCTACGGCATTAACCTGTCAAAACTACGTAAATTAATGGACTAAAAGGGCTATAAAAGACGTAATTTTAATGATACATCTATAATTCTTTTTAATTTTATTTATTTCTATTTTTGCTTTGGTTTTTCCTGAGGCCACCATATTGTGCAGGGTTTAGATTTAACAATGAATCTCTATCCCCATTAAATTTTACCGTACCTGTCACAAGTCTACTTTTTTAATTCTTTTTGTTCACATTGAGGTAGGGGTATTATTATACAATTTACGTATTCTGGGAAATAAAAAGAATCTCGTTATAGGAGTGGAATTTCATGTTAAAATTCTTGTGAAGACCTATAGATTTGCATTTAGAGCATGTAGTTACTTCGAACTTTATTTACCCCATATCTTTTTTTCTTCATTTTTCAAATAGTAAACAGTCTATCATTTTCTGTAGTTTTCATTTATCTGTGTATGTATTGTCCAGTGCAACTATCGTTTATATTATAAACAGCTAGTGTTATTGTCCATCTCAACTATCTCGTACTTCAACAAATTACTCTTCTCAACTATAACAAGGTCAAATAAATAACCATAGTATAAACCACTATATCCTATTTAAAACGTCTTTTTGACTATCATCCTTTGGAATTTTAAAAGTTTATGACAAAGACTATTAGATACTTTAGTTTACAACCTTGTTTTGACTCTAATTGCAGCTGTATACTTGTACAAAACGATATAAACTGCAAGATATAACTCGATTTAGTCCGGGCCGATCCGTATCTGTTCTAAATATACTCTGCAATTTTGCTAAAAATTCTGCTAAATCATTGTATGGAAAGTACCGATAAAAATCAAATATAAATTAAAAGGTGCTTTCTGGTGTTTTACCCATAAAATCACAAACAGTCGTTTTAGTAAAAGCTCATAAAAGCTCATCTCTTAACCATTTTTACGTAGCGCACCCTCAGTACACTGCACTTTGAAAGGAAAGGTTAGCAGGTTGAACTATTAATAAATTTTCAGGGTTTTCTTATATGAAATACCTTATATGAATAACTCAGGAAGAATATCAGAAATAAAAAATATATTTTGTTATTATATTTACCTATAACATTTACTCCGTTGGCATCTTCGACACTTTTCTGCATAAAAGATACAGTTTCAGTCCAGCTACCGTTGGTATCATTTCTATGAACATTCTTGAAAGCGAGACTGTTTTTTGTCTGGGATTTCGAAAATGTAGCTTTAACTAAGTTGTCCGGGAATATATTTCTGGAAAGGAAATGACATCTTAATTGATTTATTGTCATGTTTCTCGTTGTAAAATAAATCTGTCTTTACTACGGGTGATATGCATAAAATATGACATATAAAACACTATCAAATTTGTTCGTTGAACCTCGATAGTAATTGCCAGACAGTTAATTACTTATTTTTGTTTTCCTATCACTACAATTCAAGTGTAGAATACCCATGCATAGTTCAAAGACAGTAAACAAATTCGAGATTAAAGATTCTTTAAAAATTAAAGATAAAACGAAAAGAACAAAGGCTGTGACTCCACCAATTACAAAAATGGAGTGGAAGCCGAAGCTCCGGAAGGGTAAGCTTTAATTACGTTATTCCGAGAAGAGGTCAACGCATTGTTTAATTACCGGTAACTGGTCAACAACTACTTCTTGATGGCGACCATAAAATCCCAGGAGGGACGATTTCATCCTTGGTTGGTCTTATCCTTTTTGTAGTAATATACGCGACAATAGCAATGATCTTTGCAAAAAATCCTGATAATTGGAACAGACACAGAGTATCGAATCAACTGCGACACATCAACCCCGTAGGTAGGGGAAGCAGAAATATTGCTACATAAATATGAGAAGTCAACAATAGGAAAATTGAAGTCTTCCCGTTTGTCGTTATTCTTTGAAACCTGTTTTTTCACGATTCCATTAAATATAGAAAATAGTATAGTAAAATATAGTAAAGCGGAAAAAATTAGAGATGTTCTGATGTTTGCTTTTTTTCGCAAAAAGCACACAGTAGCAAAAAATAAATAAAACTCACTAAATTTTTTAAGCATTTTTAATGCATTATGAAATTGAACATATTTAAATCCATGTGAGAGATTAAAACTCGCTATCATCATCTACCGTTCTTTTTATGGGAAAACCATGAAATTAAATCCTTTTTGCGATATATGGTAAATGCACTAAGAAAAGATTATTTATGTTTTACCTGAGTAAATCAGCAAAGATGTCTTGTGTTTCAACTAGAACTGTTTCTCTTGCTTCTGGGATCATTATACCACTTCCTCCTTAATAATTAGAATATACAATATATCAAATACAATTTATCAATATATCCAATTATTCAATACAATAAACCGATAAATTCTATACAACATAAACAATTAATTACAATCAATTAAATTTTTTTATAAATATGGAAAATTAATTAAATATAGGTTTGGACTTATAGCCACTATAACAAAAGACAGTTTCTTAAAAAAAAAAACACTCATGGTGACAGTAGAATGGTTTATTTTTTCATATTTTATGTATATGAAAATATCATATGTGTAATTATAAGATTCAAGTTGAATTTTTGTCTCAAGTTAATAAACTTATAACTTCTTTATTATGACGTATCTCTTATTCATGTTTTGTGCAATTGTCGGTTATATCAAGCGTAAGGCGTATAAATATGAAATGAAAATAATAATTTATAACAATGTGAAATGTGAGTTTAATGTCACTATATCTTTATGGTTATCTCTAAAAATGCAAAATCTTGAGTTCCTCGAAGTATTTTTCTGCCTGTTAATGAGTTTTTGTTTCTATTCAAATCTTTCTTATTAAATAAAACCATAAGACGTCGACATTTTTCCCTTGAAAAAATGCTGACAAATTGGACTATTGTCTGGGTACCAGTAACAGAACAGATTATAAAGCTGGCGCAATAAATGTCTATAATCCAGTTGTTTAAAAAAAGGATATGTTACAAGATTGTTCATGAGACAGCCATCCACCAAATGACAGTAGGAATTAAATTTGTGTTCTTGTTTATTCTTTCGTTCAATTTGTGTTGTTTTGCGTACACACGTAATATTGTTTGTCAGTCGATTTAATCTTCGCCCTTTCGAACTTTTTTCAATTATGTTGTTATTTTTTAACAAAGGCAAAATTTACAACTTAAATATTTTAGGTATGAAATGTATACCTGGTTTAATAAGAAAACATAGTACCACAGCTAATATGCAGGCAATAATATTGGTAGGCAACACATAGGAAAATGCAATAAGTGTCATTTTGCCATTTGACTTTGCATCTAAACCAGAACTTCCTAGAAAAAATAAAAACTCATTAAAGATAATTTCAAGGTCTACTTCAAACATTGTAAATACAAGGATATCAAAGGGACATAAGATAATCGCTAAAGTACGTTTCATGAGCTGAGTCTTTCATTTTCTTGTTTTTCATTTTTTAAGCAATAACAAAATCTGAAAAGGGAATTTAGAAAGAGATTTAACTATATTCGATATTCAAACTATTGCGAGCGTTGTTATTTGTCCTGTTCTCATTGCATTTCATAAGAATTATAAAGATTACCTAAAATGAATTTTATAAATTAGTAAAAAGAGACCCAGTTGATGAAACGTACATTAATTCAGAAGACATATATAATCATTGCCAGCAACACTGAACAGGAAAAAAATCAGTTAAAGGAAATCACAAGCTTAACTGACCCTATAAAAAGTGGATGAGCTCATGTCCTATGAATAAGCAAATGGCTCCGTATTCAGTTGTGTTACTCACTAGAATAATCCGGAATAAGTCAAAATATAAGGTGGTCATCAAAACCTAAGGTATTCATATACAGCAATGGTACGGAATGCAGATACGACAATAGAAAATATCTATTGACATTTGTGAAATGGATCTTTCGTAACGGCCACTGAAGCTAAGACTACCTAAAAAAATTTTAAATGATGGATTCCTTCTGTTCGATTCCGTTCTTACATAGTTTGCGACTATTGCCGAATGTGTTTATTCGCATATTGAAACACGAGTAACATTATGAATGATGGAGTGGGAGGTTTTTTAGCTTTCCGAAACGCCTGAATTTTTGCTCGTTTTGTAAGGGTAGTAATGCGGGTAGACTAAGAATCTGTGTGTTTTTTTTCTGTATATTTGGCTACTTGTCATACGTTTCTCATTTTGACCATGTAGTCGTCTGGTATCTAATGTTTGTTTCAAACACACTTCACCTTTATTATAATAACAACATAAGTAAAAGTCATAGCATGATTTGATGAATCGGTTACATTTTCCAAAAGTTTGCATAAGCACAGTATAGAAAATCTATGGAAAAGAATCGGAATGGTTTCCAAAGTATATAAAACTATATTGTTTCAGTATTACGACAGTCACTGTTCTCTTCTGTTCTGAAGAAAATATAATCTATTCTACTGGATTGTTTTGTGAAATTTCTTAACATTTATATAAATTAGTGGTTCTTCAGACAGCGTAGGACATCAAAGTGTCATATCAGAAAGATATCGTAAATGTGACTTCACTTTATTTGTGACTAACATCGATGGCTTGACTGCTGAGTAACATGACGGGTGCCACTATTGGAGCAGGAATTGCTTACCCTTCCGAAGCACCTGAACTCACCCTGGTTTTTGTAGGGTTCGTGTTACTCCAGCTTCAGTTTTCAGTGTAGTGTTGTGTGTTCTATGTCTTTCGTTTCATTTTGTTGACCATGGTCTTGTCTGTCTTCCGAGTTAACGATTTCTGTCTGCCCCTTTGGTATCTTCGAATTTCTTTTTTCGGAGACATAAACATTTTAATGTTACGTAAATGCCACTGACGTATTACCTGATATTACGCTGCACACAATCAAAGGCAAAATCATTAACTTCAGTAAACGTAAGTACAGTTCTCCAGGCATTCCTATAAAAGTTTCAGCATGTAATATATCATTATTGCCTTTGTTATTGTGAGAAACGAAATGACGATGTCGGGTTCCGTATCAAAAGTTTGTATGTTTCGTATGTTTAAAAAACAGGTTCTTACACATATGTATTGTGATATTCTAAAACACCATCAACTCATATCATAATAAAAATCTAGATTTTTCAAACAAAACATGACCAAAAATTTAACAAGCACTTTGAAAACAAAATAATCTAGCGGACGAAAATTTATGTATAATTTGTATGAGCAAAATTATTGCCCGCCAAACCGAATTCACTTTATATCTTAAAAACGAAAACCGTTTTGTTTTTAGTTACAGTTACAAATCAGCTAGCTAAAAACGGTTAAAAGATTGTATGTTCCTTCTTTCTTTATTGGAACGATATTAATGATATTCGAGTTGATTCTTGAATTTCCTTTTCTAATTTTCAGTTACAATTCGATAAAATCCATCTGATGCGGGTGTATAAATTATAGTAGAGACATATCTTGTACCTACTGGCATGATTGATATACTATATATATATATATATATATATGTGTGTGTGTGTGTGTGTATTTACTACAAATAAAGGAAAAAACTAAAATTAACTAAACTAAAGGACTACCAGCTAGTATTTAAAATAAAACTAAATGATATATATCAAATTATTTTACAGCGTGATCTCTGTTCACAATATTGAAAGGTCTAATTAGGACGTTACCGACCATATAAACTTTCGTGCCAATATATAGTTGATAACCGTAGTAAATAACCATAATTGATCATATAAGTTAAATGAACTGCAAGCATCATTAAATCATCCCACTTTTTAAATAAAATTTGAATTTATTGTACTGGAAAAATCATTGAATTATCGCATAATTTTAAAAATCACCATAATTTGGTAATATCGGATTTAAATGTACCGAAAATGGTACCAATCCTTTAAAGATTTTTGCTTCCATATAGGATAAAAAAGGTTGTCAACAGTTTATCAATTCTAGTAACCCATTATGTTTAAGCATCAAATAGAACGAGAGTATATTTGTTATTTTAAAATGTTGCTATTGAATGCAAAGTTAGAATATATTAGCATATAATTAAGTTCTCCACAGGTAATAAGACAGTCATCATCACAGTTTATTGTAGACTGGCTTGCGTTAAATTTTATATTTATGAAATAATAAAAATTCACATCAAAATAAAAAGTAACATAAAATATTTATACCTATCCAAATAAGTGCATCCTTTGAAGGGGTTAGATGACGTATACCAAATCCAATCGCAAAACCAAATATAATACCAGACAACGTCAACAAAAGCATAATATTGTTTCTTGCCAAAGATTTTACTTTGACACAACATCCACGTTGACCTGTGGAATAAAGAACTCCATTCTCCTGCTTCGTCAGTGAATCATGCTCATTTGTGGTCTGGTTTTCATCCATGTCCTAAAGCAGCAGCAAAAAAAAAAAAAAAACAAACAGAAGCAAGATTTGGTTTAACGGAATCTGTTTTTGTGAAATCTATCTGTTTATGACATAAAGAAGACAAGATATTAATTCTGTATAACATTTGCAGTTACAAGAAAACCAGTTTAATTACAACAACCCACTTTTATTTACTAAAACCTGTGCGACAATTTAAAAAATGTGGCATGCGTAAATAATTTTTATCTATAATTATGTTTTTGACTACAAGGAGTCATAAGACGCAAAAATTTAGTTATTTTCATAAAAACAACAATTGAAAAAAACTTGTATATGATATAATCTTTATGAAATACCAATTATGAACATAAAAGTAAGTATGATGAGGAAGTATTGTGGAATTTTTGGGGAATAAATAAAACTCAAAGATAACAAAAGAGCAGACAGAAATCTTTACATCAAAAGACGGACAAGACCGTGGCAAAAAGGAAACAAAATACATAGTGCAACACTACACTGAAACTAAAGCTAGAGTAACGCAAACTTTTCAAATAATAGGGTGAATTTAGGTGCTTCGGAAGGGAAAGCAACTGCTGCTGCACTAGTGACGGCCGTCGTATTACTTAGAAGCCAAAGCCGGTGTATTGTCACAATATATGTGATTCACTAGTTGAGAAAGTGATTTGATGTCACCACGACGGTGGGAAGATAACAGCTATCATTGTTTAAATGGTCAACTTAATCATGATGGCGACCGAAAAAATTCCAGGAGTGGTGACTTTAATCTTTTCTTTGAGAAACCCTTGACTCAGTAGCTTTCTTGTCAGCAGAAACCCTCTAGCAATAAATTCCAGATGCTATTGTAGCTTTGGAATTCACAAAAGTGAAGGAAGATCAAATTATTCCTCCTTGATTGAAATTCCAAAAGAAAATATAACTGACCGATGATTTTCAAGGTTTTCTACTTTTGTTAGTGTCGTCGGGGTATATGTGGGTTTGCCAAATAAATTGTCTACAAACAATTCCCTTTAATTAAGATGAAAACGAATATCTCAAATATATTCTTGCAAAGGGACCTAAATTTCTTATGCCTCTCTAAAAAACAATAGATCAATAAGTACAGAAGCAACATCTATTTTTTACAAAGAACCGGATGTTACAGAAACTTTTTTCACATTCTTAACAATATGTTGTCGTGGCTGTAGAATGGGTCCCGAGCGTCATCATTTATGTCTGCAAAAATATTACGTGGATTGCTTAATCAACGAGCCAGGGATTGAGAGCACAAGCGTCAATTCCATTTACACAGCTAAAAAACGTTCATAGGTTTGGAATCTCCGCCAAGGTTAGGATGAGATCATTCACCATTGCATGTGAAACCAAATTTGCACAATTGTCCCTTTTCGCACCTAGTTTCATTGCTAGATCTGAAGAATATTCCAATTGATATCAACTATTAAGACAGACGTCAAGAAATATTTGGACAGTCACTGTGTATTAATATTTATTCTAAAGAATTCAGCAGAAGAATGGCTATTTAGAACTCAAGATATCTGTCTTGTGGGGAAGCATCAAAACATTTGTCATATTCTACCTCTATGCAGCCGTACCAGAAAGACTTCTCAAATAGACATTTAAAGGTCTTTTTTTTCAAAAGATACTACAACAATGGAATAAATTTACCAAGGAAGACATAATTAAAATATTAAGATTTCATGATTATATTTTCTTTCATATAACAATGCTCGATTTGTGAGTAGCTTCATTGTCATCTAAACCACTATTCATCGTTTTTGACAAAAGGCAAATTAAAAGCTCTTATAATCTTTGTTAAAAAAATGGACGGCAAACACATGTACAAATATTTGGTTTATTAAAAGACAGACCTTACTTTGTTTTTCATTTTTCTGATTCTAACAAATGGAGATCAAATCTGAAAAAAAAATTATTCACAACACCTTTTTTGTGTTTGGTGGAAGTGTGCCTCACAGTCTACTATTATTTCAATGGGCCTAACTGCGAGCCCCGTCTGACCGATTTATTTTTTCTCGTATGAGGCAGACTCTTTTGCAAAAAAGAGAGAACGTTGGCTTGATCTTTTGGTTTTACCTTTCACTATACACTAATATAGATAATATATTTTTACTTGACAATTCTATTTGGTGGCAGTAAGAGCAGATAAAAACAAAGCTATACGAAAAGGGAGAAAAAGAAAACCTGCATATGGAGTTTATATCTCTAAATTGATCAGGTAATCCAGTGTCTAAACATCCTCTAACATTTTTTTAGATATAGGATTGTTCCTGAAAAGAAGTATATTCAACAAATGATTGTCAGTAAAGGATTGAAATCTTCACTTTGCTATTTACATTAGCGATATACTTCTTCATAAAACAGTTCAATCAAAAATACTACCTTATTATACTGTTAAATCCATTCAAGTAAACTCCTTTACCTACATAAAACCCGTTGCATCCTGAATTTTACAAGAAGGTTTTGCAGCTTTTCAGTATTGTTAATTATTGATGATCTGAAATACAAACCTCCAGACTGCTCCTGCTCGTAGTCCCCCTTCAACTATAGGACCGCATGGCAGATATACCGCTGAGCTCAGTTTTGTTACAAAAGATAAACCACTATTCATTTTTCTTGACAAAAGGTAAATTAAAGGTCTTATAATCTTTGTTAAAAATTGGACGACAAACACGTTCAAATATTTGGTTTATTAGGAGACAGTCCTTCATTATTATTCATGTTATTCATTTTTCTGATTCTAACAAATGGTGATCAAATATGAAAAAAAAATTATTCACAACACCTTTGTTGTGTTTGGCGGAAGTGTTTAGTTTAAACATATTTTATTTGCTAAAAAAGAGCAAATGGGATTGGGTACAAGTTTTTACAACATTATAAACGCCATCTCCCTGTGTCTTACAGTCCTGTGTAAGAGAACACACTGCTTGTTGAAATAATACCGTGAATGTGCTTTTCTCAAAGTGCTGGATTTCTGATTGGCAAAATTTTTGTACCATTTGGTAGACAAGTTTTTTAACAGAAAGTTGGCATTCCAATGGGCACAAATTTTGCGCCCTACTGGTCGATTCGTTTCTGTACTCGTATGACACAGATTTCATCCAGGAACTCAGGACTGCGAAATAACAAAAAGAATTGACCGGATCGTTTAATTTTACTTTTTGCTTTATCGATGATATCTTGTCATCGAATAATCATACGCTCAGCAGGCATCTTGAACAAATATACCCGAGAGAAGTAGAAATTAAAGAGACCAAACCTCAACAAAATCTGCGTCAAATCTAGATTTATTTCCTTGAAATTGACGAGGGAAAACTTGTTTCGAAAATTTACAACAAACGGGATGATTTCAACTTTCCTTGTATAGAATTTCCATATTTTTGTTAAATTCTATGTTGCAATATTCGTGCTTCCACTGCCTACAGCATTTAAGTACCGAAGTTGATTCTATACTTTCGTTTCTGTTACAAGTATCAGGATTTTCTGAAGAGAAAATTGTTGTTTTCGAATTAATTACTTCAACAAAGGATACATCCAATCAAGTTTGAAATCGTCCCTCCTTAAATTCGGTGGTCGCTTTCATGTCTTGGATTATTCATACTGTCTCAGTGTATCTCAGCTAGTTATGAAACAGTTACCAGTAATTCATCAATAAATTGACATCTTCTCGGTTAATCCTGATCAGAGATAAAGGATTCCACAACAGGTTATGAGCGCGGACATGGGATGGTAACCCATGAGAAACTGATCTCACTGCTGTTTTTTAAAGGAGTTCTTGGATTCCAAGCCTTTTTTGTTTTCGTTTTATGTTTTAGTTTGTTTCAATTTTGCCTAATCTCCTTGGACTATGCACTCTTGATCTCTCACACTGGTATTCTAATCTGGACTTAGGAATTTTGTCGTTGCGTTTATGTCTTTATTGACCGTTAAGGAATATCCTTGTCCAAAATAACAATGGATATCCACCATTTTCGTTAGTTCGATTCCGTTCCTATACCGGTTGCGACTACTGCCAGTTGTGATTCAAAACCGGCTTTTGTTATGACAAATATTATTATTCAGTAATATGAATGTTATATCACAATAAAAAAAACAAGTTTTCGTCGTCGCCCCACCGGGAGAACACATTGTCAATGCTAATACTATATTATAAGTAAGTAATTTTACCAGGAATAAATAACCTGCAAAAATTTTTGAGGCGCAACTGAATAAAATTTTAACAGTAATTCTTCCTATACGAATCGCAAAAGGGGTCCGAATAAAAGAAATGTGTACATTTAAAAAAAATACTTTATAAAGGTCAAACTTTAGCGCTCCCCCCCCCCCCCCCAAAAAAAAGACGTTAAATCTCCGTAGAGAAATTCAGAGACAGTAAAAAGTATGTAAATCGTTTTTGCAAATTGAAAAACGGCAACCGATAACCGTGGGATAATTCTTTCTTTCGATTAAAATTCAGGACAAACGTGGAAAACATGTATTATTTAACTAAGCAAAAAATCGCAATCCTAAGTCTTATAATGGAGTTTATTTACTCTAGTTTAGCCTGTAAAGGGGGCGCGGATTTTTTATTTTTACATTTTAATATCAAAAGTAGGTTCATAATGTTTAAAATGATTTTCATATAACTTTAAATATCAGGTTTGGCCCATATTAAATAACGATTCACAAAAATTCCCCTGAAACTGCCCATTTTTCCGTCTTGGATTTGCATAATGTGTTCAAAACAACAAAGAGACAAGACAACTTTAAAACAAACTTAAATATAAAACGTAAACAAAAGGATCAAAGGCTTGAAAAAAAAGAGTGGGATCAGGTGCTCCGGAAGGGTATCCATCCTCTGTCTTGCGCGCAACACCCGACGTGGAATCCTAAATATCAAATCCGGGTTATATCAATCCGAGAAGAGGTCAACTTATTTTGTATAACCGGTATCAGGCCCATAACTAGTTAAGATAAACTGAGACCATATGGATCAACCAATTTGTGATGGCGACCATAAAATTTTAGGAGGGACGGCTTCAACCTTGATTAGATGTATCCTTGTTGTATTAATTTATGCGACAACAGCAATGCTTTATTCAGAAAATCCTGATAATTGAAACAGGCACGAAAGTATCGAGTCAACTGTGAAACATAAACCCCGTGGGCAGGGGAAGCAGGAATATAAATATGGAAAGTTTACAATAGGAAAGTTGAAGTCATCCCGTTTGTCGTAAATCTTAGAAACAAGTTTTCCATCTTGGTCAATTTCGAGGAAAAAATCTAGGTATGAAGCAGATTTTTTGGGGTCTGTGGTTTAATTTCTTGATCGCTGGAATAAAAGATGTACATTTTTAGTTTTCATATTTGTGTTTACTGCAATATCTCATGTTTTTGTGTGAATTTAAGTAGAAGATTTTGACTGAATGCAATTTTTATTTTATTATGACCGTCAAAACAAAAAAGAGAGGAGGACATAAAAATATCATTTTCCTCAAATTTTTCGACTTTTTTCATCTATCAACGGCTGAAATTAATCCTCTCATTAGGTTTATTAAAGTAGATTTAAAGTAAGATCATTTTATTTCTGAAAAATATCCACAATTATAAAAACAGTACAGATTAACTCCAGGATAATTTCTTAACTGATTTGTTTGAGACTTGACGGGTGTACATTTGAATGTAAGCTAGAAAACAGACAAAACATGTTACTTGTTAGCTTAAATTTATATTACTTATTGAAAATTAATCATTTTAGAATAAAATAGAAAAGATGGGACTAAAAAACAGTTTTTGCACTTTAAGGTTACACTACATTATATCTAAAATAGCATGGTGCCGTACTCAAAAGTTCGGTGTAAATTGTAAATAAATAGCAAGGCCTGACTTTAACTTTCAATTAAACTGCTGTAAACAGTCTCATTGCAGTTTTTGTGAAATAAAAAAATGTTTTGGATATAAAATAATTCCAAAATTATTGAAATCGGTGACATAATTTGTTTTTACGAACAACTGAAGGCAGGCTAATATTTGTTAAAGGAGTAGGTTCAGTATGGCCCTATTTTGGCCCAAAAACAACCAAAGAGCTAAGATATGTTGCACTTTTTACAAAATGCAATGTCATATTTAGTTGATTCAATCAATTTTTTTTGTCAAAACAATAGCTGGAACTTGGTACAAAATCGTAAATTTAAACAAATCTGTTAAAAATTGCAATATTTTATCCAGTTTTTGACCTTGATAGTAGTGGCCACATCCATGTTCAGACTAAATTTTTTAACATGCTATGTATATTTGTTTGCATATATGCAAATATTTTGAATGAACACGAATGTGGCAGTTACTAATTTTAACGAAAACCGTATAAAATTCTACCAAAATAGGGAAATTTTCAATACATTTTGAATAAAGCCCATGTTTATGGCGTCATCAGTTAGTACATGTGCACTTAAATGCAAAACAATGTTGGATTTTTTACAAAGCAACAGCTGTACTGGTCTTACGCTGATTTAGGGTATGTTGTGTCAATATTTGAAAATCCCTTAATTTTTAGGGCCAAAAATGGGTCATACCGAACCCACTCCTTCAACCTTTTGAACATGCTTGAACTGACGAGTTAGCTGAAAATTACTTAAAAGATATTACGCCTGCTGTGCCGTTTAATATATTGTGCCTGGATCATAGCTCTTTCATAAAAATACTTGTCACTGAAAGTGAATTTCAGATAAAATTATATTAGCAAAGATGTAATAATGGCCGCCTACGGAGTTTGATTTACACTAGTTTAGCCTCATCTTAATAAGTTTCGGTTGTTTATTTTATTTGAGAAGTTAGATTTAAAATTCACATATCATTATCAGTTCATCGATTAATAAATATGCGTATATAGCATTATCAAAAATGCATTAACCATGTTTATGATAAACTTGTATTTCATAATGCACATTAATCTTTTTCAATATTGTCATACCAAAACACTCCACTTGAAGCTTTAAGTCATTCAGCTGTTTCAAAAACAAATTTGTGGGAAAAGAAATGGGTCTTGTTTAAAAATACTTATATGTTGAAAAAATATCACATTGTTTGTTTGCAATAAAGCTTATACTGAACGTACTTAAATAATCAACTTCTAGTATTCGAAATCGATATAACCAAATATGAAAATCTTAACTTTGTGTATATAAAATATCCGCGACAATGATAAATTTGCCAATCGTATCACACGCGAAAAAACGCGAAAATATCCTGCTCGCGAATAAATCAAGTTATACACTAGTACAGTTTGATATAGAATGTTCTTTGGATTAACTGACGTTATAAGAAAGATTTTCCTGATAATAGGCAAAATAATTTTGGTAGCGTCGTCCGACTTCGCATACTAAACATCGAATAGTCGGTACCTTCGTGTTTATTACAGTTAGGGGAAACACGGCATTGTTTTAATAGAAATTATTAAACCATCAGAAAATTCACATCGCCAACGCAGTAACGTTGTGATAGCATTGTTTCAACATATTTAGAAATATATTTGTTACAACTGTCTCAATGTACAAACATACGCGGAACATAACTAGAAATTCGGACATTGCAATACAGTTCATGTCACACACATACTTGCAGATATATCATGCGTTTGCGTAGGGTAAATATTAACCATTTAGTCTATATGTCATGTTTTCAACAAATATTGCGTGTAAAAACATGACATTCATTATTGACCGAAGTACGCAAACGAATCAAGAATGTACGGACAACAGTAGCAGAACGTGCAGGATTCACGGTGTTAAATCCCTTAAACATATCACAGCTTTATACCGACTGTACAGGAACGTTCACGAAACATAAAGTGTGACAGTAATCAGAAAAAAAAATACCGATAACACCCACACCAACAACTGGACGCCTCGTCATTCTCGTACATTTTCCCTACCCAGTCAAATCATTGACATTAAAATTAATTTAAATAAACTTATCCACAAAGGATATTGTCACAGCATTATTATGAAATCTTTAAATATAGTTTTTATTGGAACTAATATTGACTTTCTGGTTAATAGCTTAACGGTACTAAACAGTTTATACTTGTTGTAACATTTTCTACTTTCTGTCTATATAACTTTTTTTATTTGCATTTGCACAATGCATGTTTTCTTTGACTTTTTATGATACTTAAACACTTAATCCTATTGGACGTGTTAATATTGACACCGTAGTAAAAAACTGGTTTCCGGAATGGTAGCTTTTGTTTTTTTTAACTTGCAGACAGCAACTGCGAGTACTCTTTTGCGGTCAATACTTTTGTTGTGTCTTGTATTAGTTTTAATTGTATTTGATATTGGTTTTCAGTATCGATCTCAATTGTTACATCCATTTCAACAGATTTTTATAATATGTTTTTATTGCTGTTTTTTTTCACACCACTGTCCCAGGTTAGGGGATGGTTTAACCCCGCCCCATACACATGTGCCTCTCAAAAGCCAGGAACCTGTAGTCCAGTGGTTTTCGTTGTTGAATAAGTCATTTATTGTTATTTTTTCACCGTTTTTGTAATAGATTAGGTCACTGGTCTTGTTTTTTTGTTTAGTTTCGCATTTTGTATTTCGGGGCCTTCAATAACTTCCCTTATGGTATGGATCGTAGTTCATTGTTGAAATCCGTAATCGGACCTGTAGAAGTTTAAAATCTACCGTCATTTGAGTGGTGGCTATCTCATTGACAATCATGCCACATCTCTAATTTTTATATTATATACTTATGCAAATACCGTCACTGCGTTTTCAATCATAAACTTCCCATAAAAAGCGAAGGAAAAAACCAATAAAAAGGCATTCGAAAAAACAAGTTTTCGAAAAAAATCATAAAAATATCATTGAGAAAGCAAACTTCCTTTATGTATTCTTGATTGCTTGCAGTTTTTACATTTTTTGGCGTTTAACAGCTGTTGTGACTGGGTAGGGTACAAGTATATCAGCTTACAAGGATGACCTCACACAGCTGTTGAAAATTGAAAAATATCATTCCGCCTGTTACATGTGTTATTGGACTAAGATTGATCTCGAATAGGCAGAACGCTATTTAAGTATTTTATCTGAAAGGACATTAAATTTCAATATTTATCCTTATGTTTAAGTTTGTACATCCACGTGAATAATTTTACTGGCCTTTTAACCTAAATTTATTCCTTTTATAATGAATGGAGTCATTCAGGCAATTGCTTTCTCTTCACGCATATACGTCTTGTAACACATATATAAACAGACATTATTTTATATAATTGAGCATTTTAAAAAGAAAAACCAATAAATTTTATGGTATATTTAGTTTTGTATCTCTAATAAATTTTTGTGTATCCTTTTTATATTGAGAATTAAAAAAAAGCCTTGCCCTGATTTAAAAATATGTAAAAACCAATTCTTGGTCTGAGTGTGTCTGAGGATAATTTTGCCGATTCAGAACTTAAAATATATTTGTCTAACAAAAGTGTACATAATTTTGGTAGAATATAATTGAACTTATCTGGACATTCGTCTTCGAATATGACTGAATTTTTTTTTTCTTTATACTGCATAGAACAAAATTACTCACGGCAGCCGGAAAAATAATCTTTGGCGACAAAATTCCAAGGCTTCGACTGAGTAAATGGCAACTTCCTATTTCATTTACTACGATGTCAACCAACCGGTCCAACGAGATCAAACTAAAGAGCTACTCTGTATTGTATTTTTAACAATTTTCTGCTTAAAACTTAGATATTCTAATTCATATCAAATATATATATTAAAACAATTCGATAGCAGGCATGTTTACTGAAATCAGTTCAAAAATGTAACCGTGCTTAAAATGCAGAATTAAATCAATAAAAAGTGTTTAAATGTTTATCCTTGAGAGTTGACGAATGAACAAGCATCACTTAATATCAAGTAGTCATGATATTATCTTTTGTTAAGGTTTGCAGCACATTTTACGTTAAATCATAGAGTACTGTTTCTTTTGTGTCTACTATCGGAAAGAAGACAGCAATGGCAAAACATTAAAACCAAATGCTTGACCAAGACTTAATTTAACGTTTTTGTATCGTTAAATCGGTCATATAGGAAGTGCAGGCCAGTTCGATTTATGCTCTTTAAACGTCAATATTTTTTCTTTAAAAAGCTTTTAAAAGAAAAAAATCTATAAACAAAAAGAGAGTTGAATTGCTTTCAACGCCGTTTCCGACCTTCAGTGTTTAGCAGGGAGGCCTAAAAATTTAACTAGGGTCCCAAAAAAAAATCTTTACATAATGTAACTTTTAAAAGGAATTCGAAGATACCAAAGGGGCAGACAGAAATCGTTAAGTCGAGGACAGACAAGACCATGGCCAA
>JAULBM010324314.1:0-35889 GCA_032357055.1 Geukensia granosissima | reverse complement strand
GTATTAATCTATTAACAAGAAAGTCAATATTAGTTCCAATAAAAACCATATTTAAAGATTTTATAATAAAGGTCATTTACCTGTACACATGTGAAAACAATATGGCGGACAATGTTTTTCTTTTGTAAAAACACTGTTGGTATAATAGGCTAAAGTTGTAGCAAGCATTCTTTATTAAAGTTTTAGCAAAGGTTAAAACACATTTGAATATATATTTATTCAAATAAACAACAGTGTATTTGAAAATATATCCTGTTGCCCGGATCAGTTTATCACTGGTGTCAACATCGAAGAACAAAAACACAGTTACTTAATGAAAAAATTTCGAAGCTAATTTCGCTAATATCCAACACTTTGACACATTATTGACCAAAATTATCTTTGCAATAAAGCGAATTTTGCAATTATCAGCTTTGCCATTAACCATCCAATTTAACGTTACCTAAATGGGAAATGGATTGGTGTTTGAGTTTCGTTTGCAATAAAACAAATTTTGCAATTAAGTGGAATCAACTGTATCTTTGAAATAATTCCACAGTAATGTGTGGTTCAAATTTATTTTTGTGATGGTGTTGGGTACCCCCTTAAATATGTAGGAAAGTTGATGAAAATTTTTTTTAAATGTGATAAAAAATGAAGCAAGTAAAGTTTTTTTGAACTTTTGAATCAATGATTTTAGGAGCAAACGAATCCAAAGAACTAGTAAGTAATTTGGAGTGGCCTAATAAGATGTGGCTTTGACAGAAAATTTAATCAAAGATCACCCCTTTCCAGATATGTTGGGGGTGTTAACCTGCATATTTCAAATTACTGCTATCAATTGTAATATACATATTTACACATGCAAATGTCAAAATATTTTTACTACTTTTACTAAACAAAAGTTCATAAAAATTTCTTTGTAAGTGTGATGTGAGAACAAAATGTATAATATATAACATAATAATTGCAATTATTAATACATTGGGATAACTGCTCCTGAACTTGTAACATTTTTTATCAGTTTTAATGAATTATATATTCATGTAACTCTTCCACAATGCCCTTTCCAGAGACCAATTGCAGCAGCATTTATTTAGTAATATAGTTGTAATAAAAACCATCATTAAAGACAATTCCTCAGGTTTGATTGATGGATTGACTGGGGTTTAACACCACTTTCAACAATATGTCAGTCATATCGTGTCAGTTTGACTGGTGGTGGAAGCCATGGAGAAACACCCACCTTGGTCAGGTTAACTAACAAACCTTATCTCACCCGATGCAAGTCAAATGCAACCTTTTTTGTGTGTTTCCTTTTTACGTAAAAGCTATCCTGTGCAGATGGTAAGGTCTTACAAGAGGGGACTTCTATCCCATGTGCAACATATCAGAAGTTGTCTCATTCTTACAGAAAATAGGGAATTCTGATTGGTTAACTTCCTGATATATAAATAACTTACAGTATAATCTACACCGGGAGTATTTAATCCAATATTTATTGTAAATGTAGATGAATCATGATGTGGTCGCAACAATGGCTGTTCATCTGGTCTGTACCGCACAACAAAATTCATTATTGCATGTGGTGGCTATAAAAAATAATTATGAAAGGTTTTCATATATCACTGTGTACCAAAAAAATAATAACGTGTATCAATTTCACTATACAAAAATACCAAACAAACAAATGTTATACCCTGGCATAAAATGACAAAAGTACAGAAATAAAAATTAATGCCCTAGTTACCCAAAGGCAGGGGTATAAAAATCTCCACATAGACCTGCATTTAAAAAGTTCTACATAATGCTGCATGATCATATTTTTTTCAAATTGTAACTTTATCATTGTATTATATTACTATTAGATCATACTTCAAAAATAAAAATCTTTCTATAATACCCTTAAACAAGATGGAAAACTCTTAATAAAATTGCAACAAATATCTGTTTTCTGTTATAAAATTAAGGGAAACATAAAATACAACAAATTTTACAAAATAATCTTACATCATGAAAATATCCTTCAAAAACTTTTTGTTGTAGAGGTGAGACATATTTTTTCAGGAAATGTAACCAATGTTGTTCAAATCCAATCTGATTCATATGGATATCCACTGTTGGTACGTTTTCATATCCGCCTGCCAGTCGAGGGTCCTGTAAATGAAATAACATTCACTATCATAATCACTGAACAATGAAAAATAAGGCTGGTCTTTGAGAAGTGTTTTTTTTTTTCAATTCTGCCTATTACAGTCATATTTGGTGTTATTTTCAATTTAAGCAAGTATACAATCAGAACTTACCAACTTTTCCTTCCAAAGTTTATTGAAAATCAAAAGCTACTTTTCATGAAAAATCACTCAGCTATTGAGAAGAAGTATCAGTTAAAAGACATTTGGACTGACAGACCAACAGGTGATTGCTATAAACCTTTCCCCCAAAAAATAATAAAGTTTATATTAATAAGCCAAATTTTTAACATGCTAGCTCACGAAAGCAAGAGTCCGCAGGAAGACATGCCACTTTACCCAAACACATTTTTCTGACTCTGGGCCAACCAGTCCTAGTCCTTTCTCCTAAATGGTGTGTGCTTAGTGGAGCAGCAAATACCAATTTTAATGTCTTTGCTTTGACCAGGCCAAGGATCGATCCCATGACCTTCCGCACTTGAAGCAAGCATGCTTTTCATCACACAACCGAGGCTGTTTCTCTTTAAAATGAGAATCTATAATATTTACCTCATTTTTACCATTAGACCACTGGCCATGATTCTCCATTTCCTCCACTAAGTGGTCACAAAATGTATCAGTTACCATTGGAAACCAGAATACATCAGGACAAGGCTGAAAAACATTTTGGTCGACATAAATTAATGATAAAGTCAGGACTTGAAAAAATGTAGATTATAAATCTAATTCTATAAAAATATAAACCTGATTTCAAACTACTCTTTTAAATAAATTGTATTTTATTTTGGATCCCCCCCCCCAAAATAATTATTCAGAAAAACATTAAACATTAAAATAGATTTGTACTATCTAACATTTCAGCATTATTAACCCAAAAGAAAAACAATTTTAAAATCTTCTGAAAAAATAAATGGGCCAATTAAACATTAAATGACCAATAGAAGCCATGATTGTTGTTTCACTTTAGGGAGGATCTAGCATAGATGCTTCCTGTCAAATATTGTTCCATTTGGCCAAGTAGTTTTAAAGGAGAAGAGTTTTTTTTTAATGTTTCTGTGAATAAGCAACAACAATCATCCATGATGGCCATGATTTTTGTCTGATCAGGACAAAATATTAAAATTTAAAAAGGAACTTTCAAAGATGCCCCACATCAAATATTTATTTGGCCAAGCAGTTTCAGAGTAGAGAAGTAGAGAAATTTTTAATCAATCATCAAATCAGAACAAGAATCCTCTATGGCAGCCATGTTTTTTGTTTGATCATGACAAAAGGGGTAACCTTATCATGGACCTTCCTAAGATACTCAACATCAAATATAAATCCATTTGGCCAAGCATTTCAGAGAAGACTTTTTTAATGTATCAGTCAATCAGAAACAAGAATCATCAATGGCAGCCATGTTTTTTGTCTTATTGGGACAAATGAGGAAACTTTGTAAAAGACCTTTCATAGATGATTCCTGTAAAGTTTTGTTCCATTTGGCAAAATGGTTTCTGAAGATAAAAAGAAAATGTTAAAACAGACCAGTGACATACGGACAATTGATGTTAAGTGACGATAAAAGCATGAATAGGGCCCCTTTACCAAATGTGCTCTTATTAAATGCCACTTTTGTGATTTTGAATGATTGATTGATTGATTGGTGTTTTACGCCATATTGGCAGTATTTCAGCCATATCACGGCGAGAACATTCATAATATTTACTAAAATGAAATCAAAATAAGATATACAGTACTAAAATGGTCAATTTGGTTTATTTACAAATAAAAAATAGAAAAAAAATGCTGCCTTAAGGTCATGTAATATGAAATTTCTTTTGTATAGAAACAGATCTTCGAAAGGTTTGTCACAAATCATTAAGGTAAAATATCTAGCATTTCATGTTACATTCTTAATTACATATTTTACAAACAAATACTGTACTAAAAAAAACGTGACAAAATGTGATTCATTTTCCCCAAATCAATATTGGTTAATACTGTAAAATGTTTGTAAGTATGATAAAGTTTTAGATAAATAGTTTTCAGTTTGAAATAATTGCACTAATCTATAATCTAGAATGTTCTAAGGCAGCTTGGCGCTAAGGTCGAGTGCGATGTCAATAATGAAAGTTTTGCGCATTCTACCATATGGTGTCTAAATACTTTGTTGTAATTTCTACATAAATAATGTATCTTGTAATATAGTGCTGCCCAAAATAGCGTATTTTATGTTGCCAAAATCAAGTCTACGACAAAATTTATAACATGCTAAATTTTTAACTATCCTACCTTGGTTGAGACGACGTTCGGCATTCTAATAGAAATATTGTACACTCCATTTGTTCTCTCTGCAGTAATTTCTATACAGAATAGAACGAACAGGACATGAAAAGTCGACATTAAAACCATGTTGTGAAAGATAAGGTCCGATCCGTTGACAATTTGTTATATGTCAAAGATAATGACGATAATTTGAAAAAGAAGATAATATGTACCATATGCTTGTATGGACAAATCATTACATATTTGTTGCTGCAGGACGTTATTAAACATTTTATTGGAAACAGCAGGCTATAAGGTTATAACATATAACTGAGGGTGTGAGCAGATGTATCATTTCTCACCCTCTATTTGTTCCCACTTCCCTTTTCTTAATATTTACAACTGCTCTTTAGCTTGACTCGTTTCTTGATTTAAAATATGTGGCTAGGAATAGAAAAGTTGGATAACTGTCAAAATATATTTGCAACAGAAATGAAATGCTTTTTCAATTTTTTTTGTTTTAGCTAATCAAATGCGAATTATGGGTGTTTTATATACTTGGTATTTTGTCTTATTAGATATAAAATTGTTTTGTAAGTTTGGTTTCAGAATAATTCATGTTTTAGTTTAAATTTTTATCAGTTTATTTGTAAAGTAGTAATCGGCATTGAATATAAAGTACCAGTAATGTTGTTGAACAAAATAAGTTTTATACACGTACGTTTAAAATAATGAGATTACATGATATAAATATATAGGAACAAAAGAAATTATCGTGATGTTTAACTTTAGATCTTGTTAGACAATTGTCAGTTTTAAAATAATGAAAATATAAAATTTTGGAAAATTATATATGATAATTGAATGTACTATAACTGATAGGTACATTGTAAACATATAGCTTACATCAATAGTTTATTCTGTACCAAGAGAATAATTTTTGAATGCAATTGTATAATTTTATAAAAGTTTTCAAAGTGAATTATCTCGTAGGTGTTACAATTATGTTTCTTTTCTTGGTAAAGGGTTGCAGCAAACTGATACTTGATGTAAGGTGCTATCGGAAAAGCCACTCCAGCACCCTGAACAGAATATTCATATATTCCGCTGTCAATGTGCAAAGTTTTTCTTTTATTCCGTTGCAAAATTGCCATTGCTCTTCTGACTTCTGACACACATAGATGATTTGCTATGTATTTTTATAAAATGCCTGACGATTGTACATTTCAATCCCATTATTGGATCCCTGAACCAAAAATCAAATTTCTGAAAGCTTCATATAATACACATCTGCAAGATATATGCAACAATAAACTAACAAATTTTAAACTCTAAAATCAAAATTTTAGACGGAGTTCAAGTACATGTCTGTATAAAGAGTTTTATGCTTTCGGGCCCCTTGTTTGGACCACTGGACCAAATCCTAATCCAAGTTCCGAATGTTTATTGCACATCTTCAAGCTTAATGTTACCATTCTATATCAAAATTAACAATGTAAACTGAAAATGTAGGAGTTCGTTACATGTTTAAAATATTAACTTGACCCTTTGTATGGATATATGGTCCAAAATAAAGCATTTAGAGATTATAAAAACCATTCTATAACATAATATCGTGTACAAAAAAGTTCAACTCACATGCAAAAAATACGAACTCGACCCTTTGAACCCTTGTTCCCAAATTTAAATTTCTGAAGGCTTATTGTGCATCTACAGGTTATATGCCAATATAGTCACATGACTTATCTAAATATTTGCCACTATGGATCCCTTTTTGATTTAAAATCGAAATTCTGACAGATTATTTGGCAAAACAGGAAAAATAGGAGTTCCAATCACAAAAAAATATGAGGGACGGACTGAGGCGGTACAAATTAATGAAATGGTTTACGACTTATATCGATTACACTCGTCATCATGAATTGATTGAGCAATATAGATTACCCTTATTTAAACTCGTAATTCCTAACCACTGCAACTTTTACTTGTATATACTGACAGGGTAAAGAAAGACAGGGAGAAAGGTACCCCTCTTTTCGCCCCTTAATACTTTTCTATAATAAATACTGAGTTTTAATACGATTAACAAAAACGCTTCCTTGCGAAAACAGCTGAGCTCATACCTGGTTTTTCAGCTCGTCTGACTTATAGCTAGGGTCATTTGAATCCGCATCCACATACCAAGATGAGCGCCATATTCACACTGCTGTCTGTTAACCTTAATTCATGTAATGCCTTTTTCAAAGTTGAAGGCATTATCATTTGTTAATCTCAGTTAAGTTTGCCAGAAGTTGGGGAACGTAAAATCTTTGTCGTACTAGTCAGTGGATTCATTTAAGAGCTGTCATAAACCCACCTTCAACATTAGAAGGTTGTTACTGTTCTATAAAGAACATTCTTGTCAGAAACCAGTCGTTCAGTGGAAAATGGACTAGTATAGTTTCAATATCATTCAAACTGGAATCAGATGATCCAAAGCTGCTTGTATAATGAATGCTATAGCGGAATTTTGTTTGAAATAGAATATTCTGGAAATTTTAATCAAAGATCAAAGATATTCTTGTGAACAAAGTTTGGGTGTTCTGTTCTGAATTATAAACTATGATCCTGCTCTCTGTTTGATGGCGAAGACTGCAACAGTGCGACATGGTAGTATATGTCATTTAAAAATTGTCAACAAAATGACCCCAAATCCCTAACAAAAAAATTAAAAGAAGACTTATTAGAAAATTTACATATTTTTCACTACAATGGGAATGAATGATTCAAGATTAATTCTGTATTTAACAGTGTCGGTTATAAGCAGCCTTCGACAGACGATTTGGTTCTATTGTTAAATTAGTTTAAATTGTTATTTTCGTGCAACGTCTTTGTTGTTTATTAATTCACGTGTGGTCATGTCGAACGGGTTGTAATTTGTCGAGTTTCTTGTGAATTGAAAAAAAAATACAACGAACAAACCAATTTCTTATTTGTCGTTTCTCATGAAATGACACGCCCGTGCACGGTATACCTCCTCTACCATCCTTGAGCTCCTAATACTACCAAGATAGATTTCTGTTGCTCATTTACCATTCTTGACACGTGAAGCTTTCATTGTCCATACCTCAGTCTATATATGAACTATCTAAACTACCTGGAAAGGATAGTTTGCTAAATATTGCACCCTTGGGCTCGATTGTATGGTATGGACTGTGGTTCATTGTTGAAGGCCTGGGACCTGTAGAAGTTAAAATTCTACTGTCACTTGGTGGGTGGCTGTCTCATGGACAATCATGCCACATCTCCTATTTTTATAGATCTATATCATATATCCACATTTTTCCAACATTGCCATTTGTCCTGATTGTTATCTTTATATATTTAAGGTTTTTTTTAATTTTACGTCGTGAGCTATGTTTGTCATTTGGTCCATGAGTGCGACTTGAAAATCGTGCAGTTACATTTATCGTTCTTTTCTGTCCTTAGCATGTCTGAAGTTAAATATTTTAAAATTAAAATGGACAAATAGACCTGGAAATGGTAGAAACTGGTCAATAATAAATTTTAATACTTGATAAAGGAGTAGGTAGGTTAAGCCCCATATTTCGCCCAAATTTTTTATTTTGTGACTGCTTAATAATCGTCTTCTAATAATTCATAACTTTTTCTTTCGACGAAATGAAAGGATATATTTGAATATTTTAACAAGAATATAACATTTTCTGTAAAATACTCATTTTCGGAGGTGTTTTGTACAAAATAGATATGATCGCACCAAAACATCAAGAATATATTTCAACCATAGATCTTTAATTGTGCAAAGTTTGGTTGTGATGTTTTTGTGCAATCTTTATTCAAATCTACAAAATAGTATCAAATATTACATCAAATTAATTAATTTTCACATTTTAAACATTTTCTATGCGCCATGGACCATTGTAGAACTAATATATTAAACTGAAAATTCTGTTTCATTTTGTGTTTTATGGACATTATTCAATACAAAAAATATAAAATAATAGATATTCGCCACTTTTCATTTTTAGCCAAATTCTAGGGCCAAAATGGGCCTTAACGACCCTCGTCATTTGCCATACATTGTATAAATTACAAATTTACTTTAAACTATTTCACTAAAAATTTTGCAGATATCCAAAACGACCAAGCAAAAATGTAACTGCTCTGCTATGCTCCCTGTAATGCAACTGATGGTTTTGTACTGTATACCAGCATGTACTATCGGAAACAGTTGTCATGCAATTTCAAACAAGAGACAGAGTGATAAAATATTTAAACATAATTTGCATTATTTATGGTTAGATCACCAGTGTAATATACTAGTATATTTACTTTGCTGGATTATTTAGAGAAAATATCAGCATCCTTTTAGTAGAAGCTTTTCATCTTGCTGAAATATCAGATCTTGGTATGCCAGAAAGCATACTCTTCGATCTATTGAAATATCTTGGACATTCCATAAAATGGACTTTTAAACGATGATGTAGATTTCATGTTCTGGTCGCAGTTTCTGAACTTAACTCGTCCATTTTGCAGGTAATCGTTATATATATCTAATCGATTAATAACATTTGCATTTTCAGATTTTTTCGTTTTCAATCTGTTTGACGAACTTAAATAATACATTGATGTCTCTGTATGCTTTATTTCAGACTTGATATATTTACAGTGTTTTCAATATTCGAAATTGAAAAAAGTGATTAATTTTTGAACAACTTGTCCCTGAAAGCTAAGGTAAAAGTCTCACTTTTAATGTAAATTAACTTTATTTCAAGACAATTTTACTTTTCAAGAACAATCTTCAAAATACCAAAAAAACTAATTACATACTAAGGTAAGAATGCAACGCATGTGACACATGTGTGTGTGAAGTCACCGAGTCATGCATGCGTGACACGCATGTGTCATATATATGATTTCCCACACATGTGTCACATGCTTGTCTTCACATGTTTCACGTGTGTCACACATGTTTCAGGCATGTGACAAATATGTGATACATGCGTGCCACGCATGTATCACGGCGTGTCATATTACATGTGTTTCACATGTGTGGACCGTATCACCCAAATACCTTATTTTTTTATCAATTTATTATCCATCTTAAAAAATGTGAAACATGCAAAAATTTACACGCATCTGTCACATGCGTGGAACACATGTGAAACTTGTGTGTTACCACATGCGTGTCACATGTGTGGCATTTTTCGTCTCATTCACATGCGTGTGACACGCATGGGAAACGCATGTGTCACGCATGTCATTTTTGTCGAATAAATAATAATATCATTCCATTCATATACAAAATTAAGATTATTGACAAATATGTTGTTTTAAATAAATTAGGTAATATATACACAGTGTAAATAAAATACAGAAAAAAGTGAAAGGTCTTTATTTATTCATCAGTCAAATACTGTTGGGGTCGAGCATATGGATCGATCCTTTCAAATTTTGGAAGCCCCACTGTACTGCTGATATCTGCTGGTAGATCTTTATAATAATCCTCTAAATGAAAAACGTTATGGTTTCTGAAACACCTTATGTCAGCTTTGATATTTTCTTGCTGTTTTGTGTAAAACATAATGAAGGCGTTACACGTTTCATCTTTTTGAGTATGCCTGTTATACAAAATAGAAAGAAATTAGTTTTTTATGTTTTAAATGAAAAGAACAAATGTTATTCATCTCCTGAACTTAAACTGACAAAATTTATAGTTCTACATTTTTAATTCAACAAAACGGTATCTGTATACTTTTATGAAAATATCTAGGAAAGCCATCGACTGTTATAAGAACAGCTGGGAAAGCAGTTGCTTGTTCTAAGAACAGCTGGGAAAGCCGTTGACTGTTATAAAAACAGCTGGAAAGCCGTTGACAGTTATAAGAGCAGCTGGAAAAGCCGTTGACTGATAAAAGAGCAGCTGAGAAAGCCATTGACTGTAAGAAGAGCTGGGAAAGCCGTTAATTGTTATAAGAACAGCTGGGAAAGCCGTTAATTGTTATAAGAACAGCTGGGAAAGGCGTTGACTGTTAAAAGAACATCTGGGAAAGCCGTTGACTGTTATAAGAACAGCTTGATGGAAACTGGTGGTGGTGGACTGTTATACAACATATGCCACTGCCAGCTGTTAATACAGCTGGGTTGATGCCACTCTAAGTTGACTGCTATAAATACAGCTGGGTTGAAGCCACTGCCAGTTGACTGATATTAATACAGAAAAGTTGATGCCGCTGCTGATGAACTTTTATTTTATCAGCTAGGGGATGCCAATGCTGGTTGACTTTTATTTCAAAAACTGGGTGATGCCGCTGCTGGTAGTCTTTTTTTAATTTAAACAGCTAGGGGATGCCGATGAGGATGCTGGTGGTGGTGGTAGACTGTTAATTAAACCTCGATGCTGAGACGACATAGGTTTTACTAGTAATTGATGGATTGGTACCTTTTTATGTTTTTTCGATCAAGATGAAGGAATGTTTGTGATTTGTATGGTGAAGGTAAATCCAGAACGATTTACACACTGTTAAATTGGCCTTTTGATAATTATTTTATGTGGATCGTGTCTTCCTGGCATATATTCAATATTTTTTCTTAAGAATATCGAGCGGTCTTTCTGTGATATTATGTCAAGGTCTAGCAAGGTTTTGGAGGTCTGGTGGGCTGGGGAGGCAGCTGTATGAGAGATTATGCAATACAGAAACGATGTGGATTCTGTAGTCCTGGCATATATTCTTTCTTTTAAAGACATTATTAAAGCGATATTAGAGAAGAGTGGCATTGTGGTATGTATGAAACCCACAATAAAATACTGACCCCGTCAATGTAGTGAAATTTCTTTGGCTGCTCATAGTACATCTTGTAATCTACAAGTAGAGATTGTTATACAGAGATTAGTTTGATAAAATTTAGTAACAATTTACTAATTTAATTCGTATGTTGTTAACTATAAAGCCAAATATGACGATACCTGCTCTGGTCAACAATTTATATTGCAGTACATTAGCTTATATGTATATCACTTACCTTACATCTTGTACATTCAGGATGAATGAAATTAAATACCTTTTCCAGCAGGATGTAAAGATTTTTTAAAGCAGATTAATGTACAGTAATTTATTTACTTAAAAAAATAAAATACTTTTTCAAAAATGTCATTCACGTTCGTATGTTTAATAGTGCACAAACATTTTGCAGGCCATCTAACGGCGAAATAAATTCTCAAACATTTTTAATACATTGTTTAAATTTCAAAAAGGACATCAAAAGTGACTTCTCTGTTTTGTTGCTGGGATGTTGAAACAGAAAACGCAATTGAATTTATAAAACGGTAAATAGGACACATTTCTATTCGATCGTAATTTATGGTATTATGATAGTAATGAGGATTGATTGATTGATTGGTATTTAAGGGGGTACTCAACACCTTAGGGAAAGAACTCTGTAAGATCAACTAAACGTTTTAATCGAGTACCATTTATATTCAAATTAATCCATCTCAGTGATCAAAATTTTTGATGGTGAAATTACTATATATCTATCGAAAAAATTCCAGGGAAATGTAGGGTTCAAATTTTTTGAAATTTTCATGTTTGCCTTCTTTCATCAAAGTAAATGTCTTAACAAAATATAAATAAAATTAAACGAGTGGAATTTATTTTCGTGATGGTGTTGGGTACCCCTTTAAGACCACATCGGCAGTATGTCAGCGACATTAGCATCAGTGTTTTCCTGTCGTATAATTACGACGAGTTTTTTGAATATCTACAATATAGAACTGTTTGCAAGTGCAATCTTAAATACTCTTCAAAATGTTTTTTTTCATAATTTACATACTGTTTCTTGTTGGACATTTGTGCACTACGAAACTGATTCTAAATGCACATCTTGTTGCATTTTATTGTATTCTAATGATTTTCAATTTTTTTTTAATTTTACATACGGGAAAGATCTCATTTTATTGAATTCAAGAACCAATTCTTATAAATAAAGCTACTACTGCACTTGAAGGCACAACTCCTGTTTCGTAGTGGACATTTTAATACGTTTTAAAGTTGACAAAAACCGTTTCGTAGCGGGCAAAAAGTTTCGTAGTTGACATCTACCCTATTCTTTGTTAATAATAATATATTGAAATTTACATGAAACAATTCGTGTTATTTGTATTGCGCAATTACAATTTAAAAAGAGAAAAACAGCTGTATGATAGGGGCAGTATACACTACGAAACGTTTTTGACCTAAATTTGTTTCGTAGTGGACATATTCGCATGTTTTATTTTTTGCCCGAAATCCATTGACTGTGATAATAGCAAAAGTTTTGTTTCATCAAAGCACATGCTAAGCTGTACACTGATTAAAAAAAAATTAAAAACCAGATACTGAAGGATATTTTACCTGTTTCGTAGTGGCAATAATGAAAAATACGGTCTCACTCTGGTCAATTTGATGTGTTTAAATAATTTTGCCTATTCGTTTCGTAGTGGACATTTCTTCTTAAAAATCCTTTATAAAAAATTGTTATTGAAATATGATAATAGAACTTTTATTAAGTAAAAAAAAACATTTATTCCCATCTTTTTATATTATATTTTAGAGTATGAATGTTGAATTGGAGATCTAGGTACATGCCATTTTGTTATTATAATTTTAGACCATTCAAGATTCAAATCTTATTATCCCTCCAAACACAGTTCGCTTCTTTGTTTTAAAATGTAAATCTAGATCGATGTACTGACTGAATAAAAATACATGTGCAGATCAGAAATATTTTTTGGAAGTGGTTGGGACAAGAATTTACGTTTTTATTGAGAAAAGCCTTTATATTGACAAAGCTTATAAAAACAATAAATCAATATCATGAGAAAGTCAAATTGTTCGTCAAAATAAGGAAAAATTAAAAATTATTATTTAATATTTGGATGAAATATTTTGAAGAAAAAAGCTGCTTAGCAGGTTTCACTGATATCCATGTATATATAAACAAACAGCCTTAAAGAACAGCATCACAATTTGTACTTTTTGTGGAAAAATAGTGAATGTACATAACGTTACTTTAATGGGGATAAAAAACAATTAAGTTGTGTCCACTAGCTATTATGAAATATTTTCCATATATATTTCATAAGAAAAAATGTCCTTGCATGACCAAAACAAACTTTATTGGTTTAGAAAGGCTTCATTTTTATAGAAAAAAAAATAGTCAGTATCATGTCCTGTCTCCGTCTTGTTCTGGGTGTTGCTGTGTCCCCTTTGAATGACCCTTTGATTACTTTATTTATATGTTTTATAGCACATGCATGATACATTTAGCACTAAAACAACAAAATTATTTTAACAATTAAGGTAAATCAAAAGAATATCATTATAACATCAGAAGGTTTTAGTGCTCTATAAAAGAACTCAAATATCCTGTTGTTTCTAAATTTGGTCTTCCTTGTCCATTTTGTCGGCGTGTTTCTTGTTAAATCTTCGTTAAATTTTAGACCAGCATTGAAAAATCTGTCTCAAAATAGCATGCTTTCATAGATAAATATCGTGCTTCACTGTTATAGCTATAATAAAATTCAACTTTAATCTTGAATTTTCATCTTTTATTTGTTTAAAAAACCCAAATATAAAAAAAACTTGTCTTGTTTACATGGGAACATTGGTTGATTGCACCCACAAAATGAAGGAAAGTAAAAAAAAAAATTACATTACACCTATGGGGATTTTTTTATATTTTAAGTTGAAATGATTTTTTTAACTATAGCTTCAGTTGCGGCAAAAAAAAGAATTCCAACGATATATAATATGATATATTTAATTTTTTAACATAAGAAGTATTGTTCGCCACTGACGTTACAAAGCAAATGAATAGGTTCTCGTTGCTTTTCTTTCATCGATCTGTAAACTTAAATTTCAAGATATATATTACTAATCCCATAAAGAATACCAAAGAAATCCTTTATTTACTTTATTGGAAATGAGTAACAATATGGACTTCTTATATCTATATGAAATCAGTACAAATACTTTACCAATCTATCTCCTTGTCGAATGTCCATATTTGGTGTTGATACATCGTACATTTTCTGCAAAATTTTAAAGATAGTTAATATGCTAAAATTTAGTTTTGTTAACGACATCATCATTTAGCCAGACTACAATGGTTGTCATGGATAAAAGCAGCTAAATCCAAATTTGGCAAAAGATCAATAAAGAAAACAATTCAGTCATATCCATTGTATTGGTCAACGGCCACACCACCGAAAATGTGGTTTGACTGGTAGAGTCTCCTCGCTCTTTTATTAAGAATATCACAGATCATCTTGAAATGGTTTGTTTGAACCCCCTGGCCGACAACATCCAAATCGTTTCGATGGATGTCATAACGCTTTACTCAAACATACCTCATGATGATTTCATCGCTGCTGTCCGAGACGTGTTAAACATGCACACGAGGATCTTTGATGAAATGTTTTGTTGAACTGATAACATTTGTACTTAAGCATATGAATTCACCTGAAATGGCGATCACTTCAAAAAGTCAACAGCACAGCTATGAAGAACAAAATTGCACCTTCGTTTCTTACATTTTAATGGAAAAAATACAACAACAAATATCAGAATCCTCCAAAAAGCAGCCACTGTCTTTGTATAGTCTAAGATTTACTTATGTACATACGAAATGGACAGAAGAGGAAGATGACCTACATACACTTATTGACCATGCAACATCGTCCACCCATCGATTTGATATCGAAATCCTAGCTATTATTATACCACTTCTACTGTCGTAAATGGAGAAATGTCCTTCTATCAAGCACAAGTCACACCTTTTGCTAAGCAGTTGCCATCAAATACTCCACTACAAAAGTATCCACTATAGGCAAAAAATCCGCAAGAAACATTTAAGTTCAACAACAAAACGCATCTCGATAGTCCAAGAGGATCATATGAGAACAAATAGAACCACACAGATTTAAAGAAAATATATCACGAAAGAGTAAGTGAAACACTCTTACTGCAGGAAGTTGTGGTAACACTCTTCCAATTTCTACGTATGATCCATTCCTGTATCTGTATGTTGAGGCTACCACACCTAAAAATAGAAATGACACATACAATGCGACAATTTAAAATTGTTGCCATAAATTGCATGACGATATAAATATATACATTTTTGTTGGTATTCAAGGTTAACCGCTTATCCTATAAAAAGTATTATTCTAGAACAAAGTTTTCGTATATATAATGTTTTTTTTTTATTAAAGATGGGGTTAATTCTGAGTTTTGACAGCTAACTCTGCAGACTTACCAAGGTAATGTGTGTGTGCCCTGAATGCTATTGGATATATTGTATCTTTATAGTTATAGGTGCACTCTGTGTCCGAATTGAACTCTAAAATAGAAGAATAATAAAGTTATTGACTTGAAATTGATATACACGAATAACAAAGCATCTAAAAAGGGTTAATTGATATGATGACCATGTATGTGTTATTCTTCAAGAAAACAAAGCAAATTATTCATTATACAAAATTACCAATGTTAAATAAATATGGAAAATTTAGGTATGTTATATGTACATTTCAAGGAGTAATCTCTCATCAGTAGCATTATAGACCAGAAACATAGGAAGTCAAAGATTCAAATATAGCAAAAGAAGCACTCAAATCCAAACAAATCGATATGGGAAGCCAAATCCAACGGCAGGGACCTTTCAGACATTTTTGTCCAGCATACTTTGGGTACCGTGGTAAATGTACATGTAGCTTGATCCAGGACCAGGTATCTTATGTAACAGAAACAAGCTTTTATTTCTACAGATGCCAAAAGTCAAGAAAAATACATGTAAAGTTAAAAGGACAACAGTACCATTGAGCATTAGTATGTTTGACCTTCATATCTGTAAGTATGAATGAACAAAATGATGTCAGTAATTACCTAGAATAATTGATAATAACAACTTACAATAAATAAGGCAAGTTACAATGACCTGTTTAAATTAGCCTCCATGACCTGTATCATTACATGGTAATAACAAACTTTATCTTATTATAAATATACAATCTAATGCTAAGTAAATAAAAAATCTTTGTCAATCTGATTGCTCTGTTCATTGTACAAATATTCAGCAATCAATGAGAATTATTTGCTTAACTAAGGTAATAGATTAACATTCTTGGCCAGAAATTATGATTTAAGAGCTATTTCCTTGGTTATTATATGGCCAAAACCTCAATTACATATTGAAGAGGCAACCTTGAAGAAATGTCTGTTGAGTTTAAAACATCTTTGTGAATTCTTTTACATCAAGATTGTATTGAAATTAACATGGAACATATGAGGTTTTGGTTTACTGTAAATGCAGAAATTATTGCAATGTTTTTATTATTGCAAAAAATACATAGAGGATTGTAATCGCAATAGTTAAAACTCATTTAGGAAATTTTTGAGTTATATTGTGTTACACCTTTTGTCTATAGCTTGCATTGTAATTGAACATTCATTATAGTAACTGTGCTGGCTATCAATCTACTGTTTATAAAAATAAAATGGGAAAAGAAATCCTTCAATAAATCATAAGATTATCAAACAAAATGAAAGTGAAAAATGTTTACCTATAGTTAACTTTCCATTTCTTTGATGGGGATGGGCCTTTGGCCCCTTCCTATGGTGTTTACATTTCACAACTAGTTTGATGTGCCTGTGTTTGTCATAGGTTTGACTTTGTATTTAATGTTGTGTTACATTTTTTATAATATTCAGGTAAGAGTAGTATAATTTTACATTTCATGTTTAATTTATTAAGGGGATTTAAGAGTTTTTCACAAGAAGTGGTATTCCACCCTTGTTGAAGGCGTTGTGGACACATCTAGATTTATATATTCTTTCTGTTTTTCTACCATTAACCCAGTAAATTTGCATTTCCAATGCTTTCAACCCTGTTATCACTACAAACACCTCAAATGTCATGCAAGAATACCATATACAATATTGTCAATTTGCATATTATTTTGAGGAAACAAGTTTATCTGATTGTTAATTAGAAATAATGATGAGCTACCACCTACATGTATAATGTCTCCAAAAAAACCCAGTTTTGTTGGAATTGGAATGATCCATGGCTGGAATACTGTTTAAACAATCTCAGCATCTAATGGGTTTCTTAGGAATTCTACTTTCACAAAAAAAAAAAAAAATTTCTGGAGTTGTTTTTACTTCCCACTGTATTTTATCAAATAAACGGCATGGGTGCATATTGTTTGAACCTCTGCCAGACACATCCAACCTACACAAGACCACTGCTGATGCAACAGTCAACAGTTCCAATAAAACTTTCATATCTACTATTATTCTAGGCTTTTTGTGAAAATTTTATTGAGATATTGATATCTGCTTATGACCTTGTGACAGCATGGGGCTGCATAGAATGATTAACCCTGATATTATGACTAATTATCTCCCCTTGGGCCAGATAATACATTACAACTGCAAAACATTACATCTAATAAGTATAAAATCAAAAAATTATTTTCTGATGGGTCTGAACTACAGGTGAACTTTTTATCTGGAAGCTAGGGTGACTATTTAGATTATTGATTAAGATGTAGATCAAATAACCAGATTGTCAGAGAGTCTTCTTTTCTCTGTGACAAATTTTCTGAGTTGTGATGGGAATTAATTATGGCAAAAGAAAGCGTGTCAATAGTGAAAAAATTGTAAGTTTCTGAACATGGTCTTTTCACAACATATGCCAAAAGCAAAAGCGAAATATTTTATCCCTGTTTTACAGAATTTTTTTCCATGGAAGCATCCTATGGGTCAATTTAACTTACCCTTTGGAGACATTGAATTTGTGTTTAGGATTCTGTTCTATGATTATGGCTTTAGTTCCTATAACCATGATAACCTATATTTTATGCTTCACTTACTTCCATAAGGTCACAGTTTGATACATGAAATCAGTAGCTTATTTAATATTGCAAGTGTATTTTAACTTGTAAATCTTCCTACCACCTACTATAGTTTTTTTGTATAAAATAAAATTCTGGCCTATTTAGCTGTTGAATGAATGTTTTTTTTTTTTTGTAATCTTATTTGTTCTGAGTTGGAGTGGCAATATAATCTTGTAAAAAAATAATAACAAACTGTCAACAGTTCCTTGTTCTTTCCATTAATTTACCGAGAAGAAAAGGGTAAAGAAAGCCGTTTCTGAAGATAAATGTTGAAAACAACCATTCCCTTTAGGAATTTGTCTTTACTAACTCCAAACTTGGTAACTAACAGAAACAAAGACAGGAGGACATTCCTTGTAAAAACTTCTGACAGATAGACAATTTAAAATTATCCTTCATATCTTTTTAATTTTTTTGTCTTCCTGCCAAAATGCGTGACTTTATGATGCAAAAATATCAATACCAATCAACATGGGGAAGAATGTTATCTATCTAAGTAGATATGCTATTATCGTCTGATTTCATTATGTCTTATTTACCGACTTACAAAAAAGTGAAAGAAATTGGCTGGAATTTTCATTCAATTCCAACCATTTGATGAGATATACTTCAATAATAATCAGATTTTATGTCAATAAATACATTTTTGCAAGAATTTTTTCGATCTTTATTTTTGTTTACTATCTTGAAGAATTCATTCAATTTTCATTCAGAGCCAAGATTTTTATGGAGGTCTGCACATTCACCACAATAAAAATCATTCAAAGACAAGTACATCTTCCTTATCTTTTAAAATACCCATGACTCTTGCAGACAAACAAATATGGAGTAAAAACCCCCATTTCAGATACTGGAATATATGTTAGAAAGATACAGTGTGCATCTTTTCACCATTGTAATTTGTAAAATTCATGACTGTTATCTTTATATTTTGCTTATCAGCATTCATGAACTGTATATTTCATTTGGTCCATGAATGTGACTAGAAATTTATATAGTGACTGTCTGACGAAAGTAAATCAAGAAAAAAGCACTTTTCTTGTAAAAAATGAAGTAAGATGTAGATCATGTCCTTCTGTTATATAATCAGATCCATATTCTTTCCAAATCACCAAATTATTTATTAAATATGTTAAATATGTTAAATTTTTAGTTTGTTGAATTTATAAAATTTTATAAAATTGGTAAGGCCTGATATCAAGTTAAGTTTTAGATTCCTATCAATATCAACTTCAAATAATGGGGTGGGCAGTCAGATTTTGATTTTTTAATATTTTTTTTTAAACCTTGCAAATTCTATTCATCAATCAATGAGCAAAACATCTACTTGTCTAGTGCTGAATTTGAATAGTGTGAAACTAAAAACTTGCACAAAAATTATTTCTAAGGGAAATTTGGAAAGGCCCTTTATAGATGGAATAAGAAAAACTGAAACTGGTCAATAACCATACTGACCACAACAGTTTCTTACTGTATTTAAACCTTATTTGTAAAATGGCTTTTTGGAAATTTCAAGCCTTATTTTTTAGAATTTTTGTCAAGAAGTAGAACCTAGTGATTCCTCCATTAAATATAAAAATAAAAGTACTGTCCTGATTAGACTCTTTTCAGACATATAAAAACTTTTTAAGTAGGGGATTTCCCATTATAATTTTTTTGACTAAATTTTAAAAGGAAATGATATCAAATATTTACTTGTACAAATTGTTGCATTAGGATGAGAAAGAAATTTTGCAGTTACATGTTAAATTATGTTATTCTATCCATGGGCTTTCTAAAGGGAGTTTTGTAAAACCCTGCCAAGAGAGTTCTCTCCCTTTTACATTGTCTTTTCTTTTGTTCCAGGTTCTTTTTGTACCATTGAATACAATATAAAAAACATAAAAAAATTCTGTTAAAACACATCAAGATAAATCTTGCCAAATTTTATTGAGATTGAAAATGATAACAACTTTTACTTTTGAAAAGACCATTCCATGAAGTGAGGTTAGCAGACAGTAAATGTAATTGTTTTGTTTCTGAAAATTTATCTTTATCAAGTTTTCAATCTCCACTGAAATGAGGTATAACTCCAGTTGTACTCAAATCTTTAAAATGAACTCATTTAGTCTCATTATAGATAAATCAGTTTCTCAGTCAGTTGGCTGCCTAGTACAAAGTAAAGATCAAAATGAGATTTGCAAGTCAAACTAGTCTTTGTGCAAAATCTGCACTATTATACTGGATAAATGTGGGGAGAAAAGAAAATTAAACAGTCTAAATACTTGAAAAGTGTAATGGTGTGTAAAACCATACTATAAAAAATGATTATGTCAATAATGCAACTGGAGTCAAAAATCTATAATCAAAACAGGATTTCTGTATAAATAAATTTATGTATGCAGTGGTTAACTGTTGTATTGACTCAGTATAAAAGTCCACCCCTTTTAATTATCACCTCGACACCAAAAGTAATACAGCAAAATATTCATATAACTAAATTCCCCATTTACTAACACTGATATAAAATAGTTGATAATGGGTGTCTCGACTTGCTGCAATATATATTCTCATTCAAATAAGGTTTACTGGTCTGCACGAAATGTCACCAGATCGATCAATATTCCAATCCATGTAACGTCTTATGTTTCTACAAAAGTAATCTGTCTTTTAAGACACCACAGAAAGTTCCTAATATCTTTGGACGTTAGTGGTTAGTTTTCATTTGTTAGGGCAAATAAGAAGTAAATTGAATTTTGTTGAGCTAATAAAGAACATCTCTAAGTAAACGTAGTCTCTGCAAGAGATGTCTCACTTTAAGTTGCGCCTCACTTATGTTAACTTCAAAAGATAGTAAAAGCAAGCTAATCTCATTTGACTTTATGCAGCATTGTCCTTATTTATTACTGTCATATATTAATCATATCTAGAATCATTATGCACTTCATTACTTAAATTGCAATAAAATAATTACAACTATTATTAGTTATTCATGTGTAAAATATAGGTTACAGCCAGCTATCTATAGTATGCATTGCAGTTGTCATTGCTAGATGCATCATGCAAACCAATGGGTTAATGTAGAACATGTCAGTCAGTAAGCTAGAATGGACTTTAACTAAGTTTCTTGACTAGGTCATTCATGCATTAAATTTGATTAAAACGTTTAGATGATTTTTAAGAGTTATTTCCCTTAGGTGTTAGGTACCTCCTTAAGCACCCCCAAAATCCCACTATTACAAAGATCTACATTTTTAAGGTACGAACAATTCTTGGAGAAAACGGCAATCTGACATATCGGGACACATGTAATGTAGGGGAGGGAAACTAAAGAATTCTTCATTTCAGGCTATTCTAAGCTATGAAAACAGAAAATTTTTCCTACCAGACTTGATAAGGGCCCATGTTTTTGAATTTTTTATGTGCCCTGGGCACTAAAAACGAGGTATATACTGTAGTAAAATTTTGTTTAAAAACTATGCAATATAATGACATTAAATACAGTCCTGTACAAGTCTATCTTTTTTTAATCAGCATAAGACGATATGTAAACTACTAAAGTTTGTTAATCTCCAGGGAACATGGACTCTAATAAACAAAAGATCATTTTAGATGCATGTTCTTCTTCCACGCATCTAAGAAACACTGATTTTAATAAACAATTGGGAATGTTTTTCTTCTGTCAGAATTGGCAAGTCAAAGGTTTCTCCATGATGTAAACTAAACATATGGATTCCTCAGAAAACATCATTTTATAAATGTTTGAAATCAGTGAAATTTTTGTCTAAGTTGTAATTAAGTTGAAACTCCAAGAAGAATCAAATAACAGCATTATAAAACCATCTTATCCTTAAAAAAAATAACAAAATTACACAAGGTTTAGATTTTTTGATTTCGTAAAAGAAACTTGTTATTACCAATTGGTGAAATCTGTCTCACTCACCAGTAAAAACTGATGACACCAGCAACATGTGTCAACTATAGCTTGTCCTAATTTCTTCATACTCAAAACAGTGGGACCACCATCAGGTGTCAACTAGCTTGTCCTAATTTCTTCAAAACAGAGGGACCAACAACAGGAGTTAACTAGCTTGTCCTAATTTCTTCATACTCAAAACAGTGGGACCAACAACATCTGTCAACTAGCTTGTCCTCATTTCTTCATACTCAAAACAGTGGGACCACCATCAGGTGTCAACAAGCTTGTCCTAATTTTGTCATACTCAAAGCAGAGGGACCAACCACAGGAGTTAACTAGCTTGTCCTAATTTCTTCATACTCAAAACAGTGGGACCACCATCAGATGTCAACTAGCTTGTCCTAATTTCTTCAAAACTGAGGGACCAACAACAGGAGTTAACTAGCTTGTCCTAATAACTTCATACTCAAAACAGAGGGACTAGCTTGTCCTAATTTCCTCATACTCTAAATTGTGGGACCAATATTCATTTATAAATAAATAATGTTTGCTTGCCCTCAAAACAGTTAAGCTTTTCACAGAAATTTTACCCTATGGAAATGCCCTTTAGATATTTAATACAGAACCCAATGGTCGTTTTAAACTCTTTGTATTGGCCATGGGCTTCTTATTCATATCATTTTGTAGAATTTTGCACATTCTTGTTTATCTTGATTATTCACTGTCAAGTGATAAACATATTTACAACTGTAACTATCTGTTACATCTAATTATAAATAGAATTCCAGAAAACAACTACTGCTGTTAAGAACATTAACTGATTTTTTATATGCATTGTAATAGTGTTATCTGAAGATGTTATAACCTTATAAATATTAAACCAATAGAGAAATATGTTCTGTTGACATGCCTGTAGAATTTGGCTACAATGAGATGACGATTTTATAAAAATAGGAAATGTGGCATGATTGTCCATGAGACAGCCATCCACCAAATGACAGTCCAATTTAAACTTCTTACAAGTTCCATAATGAACCAGAGTCCATATCCTTATGGAAGCTGTAAAAGGCCCACAAAATACAAAATGTGAACCAATTCCTTTAACACGACAATTAACCTAATCTAATTAAAAATGGTGACAAATAACAATAAATGACTATTAAAACAACAATCACTACTGGACTACAAGTTCCAAGATTGGATAGGCACATTAAGTATGTGGCTTTTTAAATTGGGAAATTTTTCTGAGAATAGATGTGTAAGAATTAAAGATGACCTATATATATATAATTTAAGTTACTTTTTAAAAATACTGATCAATTATGTGCATATGACCCCCCTTGAAAAATTTTTTGTAATAAATCTACCTGCATCAGCAAAAAAGAGGGGGTACTCACATTTTTGGATATAATGACAATTTAAAATCAGAAGACAAGGTATGATAAGGCCCATTTGTCTTGCACATTATTTAATTTTTCAGATCCTCAAATAAAACTAACTTAATATGGTTTTCCCATCACAATGACATCACATTCACAAAAACTGTTTATTGCAGTTATTTCAGAAATGCATATATTTGGGCAAATTTCCCGATGGTTCTAGGCAAAATAAGTAAATGTGCCGACATACTGACCATCACAAAATTAACAATGAATGTGGACCTTTATTTAATTTATTAGCTGGTTAAAAATTGCAGTGGTTTAACTTAATTTAAGGAAAATGCTCTAAAATTTAAAATTTTTCTTAAATTTTGAACAAATAGCCATTTTTGCTTCTTTCAGTAAGTCGGAATGACCTGAAAAATATCCAGATATGTTATCATTTTACATTATGTTGCTATATATTTCAGTTTCATCCTCACAAAATTTTCATTTTTTACGAGGACCATAAAGGGTACTCATCATACATTGGACAAAATAAAATGCAACAAAAAAAATTGGACAAAATAAAATGCAACAAAAAGGTGTTCCACTTCACTTATTTTACATGTACTGAATACTTAACGGACATCATTAGTTAAAGGAAGAACACTGTCTGACGTCAAAGACTTATAAAACCATAAGATTCAGTCTTTTGTCCTTGATAAATGAGTGTCTGTCATAGTCTTACACAAACATGCTGTTACATACATCATTTTTTAAAACAGGTCATTACTTGTAAGAGAACATTGTTTAAGATTTTAAACAAGTACATAACCCCAGGTTGTTAGATTTGACCCGATATTTTTCATTCATAAAATTTACATTGTTCAAAAATGCACTTGTATGAACTACATCCAACAAGTTCTTTTTAGACCTTTTCCTGTACAATTACAAGTCAAAAGGTACAGTCAGATTTTTATTGGAATATCAATGTTTAAAAATAACCATATGTGGACATTTTTTTAAGTTTAAGTTGTTTTTAGTAGTATTGTTAAAAAAGTTAATAAGTCTTGTGAAATTCTATTTCAAGATGATGGTGGATGTTAACTGGCCATGGCCATATCTATAGGATTCTATATGTAGATATGGCTTTTTCCATACATGTTTGCTGCATGAGATGAAACTGAAAGAAATGTTCAAGTAGAGGTACATGACAGAGAGACCCCACTCCAACCAGAAGATCTAAATGTCTAAAGGTTTCCACAAGACCTTTAACAAGGATGGAATACTTATTGTATAAAGCTCTAAATCAACCAAAATAAATAAATTTATATACATTAAATAATACCTCTTACCTAAATATTACCAAAAATGTACATTAGAAAAAAACATTTAATACAAATACAAAACAATGACCACAATGCCTGATTTGGGACAGGCACACGAGACATGTAGCAGGGTTACAGTAGTTAAGTGGGATCCCAACACTCGCCCAACAGGTAGTCAAAGGTAAAAATCAAAGAAAACAATAGAAGTAAAAGATGAAGAATCAAACAGAAATTTCACAATCTGACTAGAGAGTACCCTCTGTCGAATGATCACAGTTACTAAGCAAGCTCAGGGCGATATCCCTGATAATATGACATGAAGCCTCTCAAAAAAAGTTGTCATCAAACATATTTGTCCAATGATTTGAGACTTTGTAGCTGATAAACAGATGGGTACAATGCCAAATTTATAAATACATCTGTGTAAGGAAGCGGTAAGTGTATTAATCTCTGTACCATCAAAATCCTGTTCTTTCTACAGGCAGAATACTTTTTATATTTATGAGTCCAGAACCAGATTTTAAAATTTTTTTGAGACCACCATGTAGAAAAAACAAAATTCTTTATTTTAATGAGTGTCAACAGAAACTGGTGAGTACAGGACTTCTCCAGATGAGTTGCAAGTATCCCTGTACAATGTCAAACTTGTACCCTTTGTGAATAAGATTATACTTCACAACACATAAAATAATGGTATGTTTCTTTAACCTAGAATTAAACAGATAAAACAAACCTATCAAGGTTAACATATTGGTTTACAACAAAGTGTGTGAATTAAATTTTTCAATACTTTATATGTGATGATGTCATCAGTTCAATGTCAAATTGGATTTTGTCAAAATTATGCAAAAGGAACAAAGCCTGAAGAAAATAATTAAAAGGGATAAATTTTTGATATCCATATATTTTAAGCCAAGCACCTTGCCTTTATTTTACAGAAAACATAAAAACTTAAATCGTCAAGTTTGACATTTTTAATCAGTTGGTGGCATATAATTTAGAATTGGCCTTTGCTGATTAAAATAGAGGGTGTCTTGACATCTCCCTTTCAGGGCCTCTTTTAATAACAATTTCCACAATAATGGCTAATCACCTTTACTTTTCAAAAGATTTGGTGTGCAGCTTAACAGATTATCCTACTTTAGAAGCCATTGAATGTTTCCTATTTTGAACACCCTACATTAAGATTCAGGTTTATATCAACTTTGAGGTTTACCATGATAATGACATTCCATAGGTTGTTCCAAGAACAGACACTACAACAATGTTTTTAAATGGAGAGAGTCAATTTTTTAAGAAGCTTCTTTTGATCATCAAATTGCAAATAATAGAATTTACAACTTTTTTCAAGAATAATATATTAAAATAATATCTAACAGCAAGATTCTATCACTTTTACATCACTTCACACCCATACATTGTACAACAGAAGCAAAATAAATATACATACAGAATTTTTGTGCTTAATATACATGTAGACAAAGTGATTCTCCAAAATTGAGGAGAACATGCATTTCAAGTTACATAGAATAAATAAAACAATTGAAAGGAGACCCCAACTCCATATAAGATGAATGTCTCATCAAATATACGCTGGACCTTTTTAACCCCTTTACTCAAACTTTAAAGTCCCAACAAAAACAGGTTTTAATGGAATAAACATTTCACACACTTAATACAATGCAATTTTAGTGTCTGAGGTTGTCCCAAGATAAAAAATCTTTGATCAATTTAGTTCTAATGACACTGATACTAAACTAAATTTGATCCTTGCGCTAGTGAACCCAAATTTCATGGATTTTTCTTATTCTTAATTCATCCAACTTTCAAAAAGAATTTTTTATTTATCTTGTAAAATAGTGAACATACAAAAAAGCAATGATAACATAGTGTAATTGGTCCTGTAAAAAATCTGGGGTTGGGAAATTGCTTATTTTTTCATAAAGACAAAACTTTTTTCTTCAAAATAAAAGCATCTCCTATTACAGGTCAATGGGGGGAAATGCAGGTTATACCAAAATACAGTATATCATTCTACATTAATTCCTCATGCCCTCACAAGAAGAATAGCAAATCTCATGATTTTTTTTTATCTAAAAGCCTTTTTAACATTCTTAAATCAAAAGACACTATGTATGCCAACATTAATAGCTGTAACACGACCACATTTTCATGACATTTTTAAGAGAAAAATGGCTGTTTTACACATATTGCTCTCACACTGGAGCTTAAGTGTAATTAGACTGATATATTGAATGTTGCTGAATGTCCAGAGGCAGATATTTCATGGATATTCAAGACAAGAACATATTAATTAATGATGATGAATTAAACCTGCTTTGTACTATACCAACAGGTTGAGCTGGATTTTTAACAGGCTGGCTCAAAAAAAAAGACAGTCCACAGGAAGACATTACACTAAACCCATGTTATTCTGACTCTGGTCTGAACAGTCTTTGCTCTTACTCCTAAAGTAAATGCTGTAGCAGCATATAGCAGTTTTAATGTTTTTGGTTGACCTAGCTAGAGATCGAACCCTTGACCTAAGGTGAGCACACTTATCAGTACACCAATACTTAGGTCCACCAAGTACATGCATTAGTGGTGTTTGATGTGATGTCAAATACTTAAAGGGCTTAGGTTGGTGCCTTTAGGCTTTATTTTCAGAGTGAGGTGGACCCCAGTTCAAAAGACCCTGACCCATTAGTTGCTCCTTCTTTTCCATGATCTCTTCCTATTTCATTGTCCAATCAATAGCTATACTAATATAAAATATTAAACTGAGTAACAATATTTCTCTAATATAATGCACATTAAATTAAATTGAATTGTTATAAATATTGATTTAGGATGACATCTGCTTGTAGCCTCAGTCAATTGTTACATAGAATAGATGATATTCGATTAATGAAGAGAAATTATAACAATGCTTATTAAATTAGTGATGTAGCATTAACAAATTGATCCTGTCATGTGTTTCTTTCAAAGTTTCATTTAGAGTTCTAAAGTAAGCCAGAGTCAACAGAATCTACTATTGTTCAAAATAAAAGATTAAAGACCTACTAGAGAGTTCATGTGTTTGAAAGTGAAATTAATCTAATTAGTAAAAAACATATTTTCAATCTGGTTTCCCTTTCCAGATTTTAACATATAACCAGCCAGATTATTTGTTTTCTAGAATTCTGTTGCTTGATTAATGAAGGTAGCCGATTTCTATTAATTTTTGTTCTGTCATTAACAACCCCTAATAACAGCATTACAAGAATTAATGATATTTCTGAGAATCTGATAATGAGAAAAAGAAATACCCTACTGAATGTGAACAGTGCTTTATTGCTGTTCTTCATCTTGATAATTTCTGTAAGACTGCTAGCACAAAGAGCATTGTCATTTTGCAGCTAGAGCTAGTTATCCTATGCTAGCCCAGTCAAGCTTACAAAGTTCCAACAAAACCATCACTGCTTGTCCTAAATTGTCTCCCTTGCTTAGTGTACCAAAATTTATTTACAACCTTTTCATTTTACTGACTTGGAAAAAACCATTGCCAAATTTTCAATACAAAACAATTCTTATTGGCCACAAATACAGAGCCCTAATGAAAAAGTCTCTCTTACCAAAAGATTCATGCCTTGTTACAAGAAAACTGTAAAAAAAAAATTAACTGCAGTGTAAGCAACAGATTTTCAAATTTCAATGACAATTTGATGCCAAACCACACATCATTATGGAGTGAATCTCTTCATCAAATGTTGACCTTGGACTCTGTTTCATCTGACCAGAATATTAAAGCAGGGTTTACCACCTTCTCTGACCTATTTCCTATATTAACATGTAAACATTATTCTAATAAGGTGTCAAATTTTCCACCCCCTACAAATTTCTCCAGGGAGATCAATAAATATAAAGAGGAATGTTAAATACAGAACCATCTAACATCAAATTCATTTTAACATGACCAACTTTTTTGTCAAATTCATTTTAACACAACTTACTTTTTGGCCAATTTATGTTTTCTGCAACTCATCTTTTACAAGTTTTATCAGTGCTGTAATATATTTAGAACTTTATCAAATGATTTCAAATTAAGACTTCTAACACTAAAGATACAGATCCACTTTCAGCCTCTAATATCTTAAATGAGGCATACAATCCAGCTCAGTGTACCAATGAACTTTTCAGTTTAACATGTGCAGAAATTGAAAATTGTAACACTGTTAAGGTAGAGAAACTTTTTATGAAAAGAAGTGATACTCCTGCCTTTACATGTACATGGTTGCCTTGGATTGGCACAACTGCCTTTAAAGTATCAAATGAATTCATTTAGTTACCATAGTTCTTTTCAAAATACAATAAATGTTTGGGAACATCCAAATTCTGTTACCAAAATGTCAGAATTTTGACCAATGGTATCATTTTGCAGTGATAGAACTAATTTTGTTATAAAATACACACAAGTCAGTTTTCAAAGAGTCTCATTCAACTTTTTCCTCAAGAAACCAAAAAAAAATAGAAACTGTTAAAATTTTGTTCCAACTGTGACTTTTGTGAAGACTTCATCTAAAAGGAACCTGTTTATACATGCGTACCTAGAGATTGGGTGGTGTTGTAAGGCCTAAAAAAAAATTCTGTGTTTCCGGTAAGGGCTCCTTCAAAAAAAGGGTCGGTAGGTCTGCTCTTTTTTTTTTGTTGCAACAGCCATGCTATTCGTTTATTATAGTATCCATTTTGTACCTCCACTCCGTACAGCAAGACGATTCTAGTAAAAAAATCGATGCCGGAAACGCCGAAGACAAAAAATAGGGTCGGTCGTGTTACCGGAAACACGGAATTTTTATTATTTTTTTTGACAAAAATAGGGTCGGTCGGGTTACCGGAAACATGGAATTTTTTTTTAAGGCCTAATGTATGAATTTATATGTCAGGTAAACAGAATGGAAACTAAAGGCACTGGCCATTAGATTTTTGATGGGAGGGGAATGGATTTGTGTTTTTTCTAACAATTTATAAAAGATTTTTTTTTCCAGCCTTTCAAAGGGCCAAATTCAGGACAAATTTTTCTGTTGAATATTAGATCAAGAAATTAAAAAAACCCTTCCTAGCTGCAATTCAAATTATTTGCGACTTAAACTAGTGCATAAACCGAACACCCCAAGAACTGTTCTACAACAGAATCCAAATCATCTTTCAAAGAAGAATACAGTATGGGCAACAAGTCTCTTTTTTAATTAGTTTTAGAAGTTAATGTTAGCTGGTCAGTAGAAACAAACATATATATGACGTAAATAAATGAAAGTGCTTTCCTTTAGGATTTAAGTGAGCAATTATGACAGTTATATAACTTGTATATTACACAAGCAGGAAATTACAACTACAGACTTCATACATCATAATAATTATATGATTAATATTTATTTCATTTGAAAACTATTACACAATGTATGTAAGAGAAATCATCCTATTTCAATTATTATTTGTACTAGATACTGACAAAAACAACATTTAAGCACTAAGCAACAAATGAAAACACAGACAGCACTGAGTAAAACCTTCAGACTTATATTTGATTGTTTGATTCTATAATACTTCAGTCATACTAAGGCAGTTTTAATGTTGGCAGGAGCATATTACTGGAGAAAACTGCCAACCTTGAGTAGGTACATGTACCTAGTGTTTGCAGATTTGCTTATAAATGCTGTGAAGGCCAACATGACAGTCATCTCAGTTTGTACAAATAAAGATCGAAGAAAAAGAGTACCACGTACAAGAACTAAATCCTTGTGTCATTGTGATGCAAGTTAAACTACCTGATTTGGCTTACAAATTTCCTGCAACAACATCATCAATATCAATTCAAGTCCAAACTGAGCACACTCAATATTAGTAGATTTTGTTTCAAGGAGAGTCTGGTTATCAGTCCTTGACTCATTACTTTTTTATAAGGACATATAAAATTATTAATGTTTTTTTTTATATTTTACAATATGTATTGCCATGATTGTAGAATAAAATGAAATTTTGAAAATCTTGGTTTGAAATTATCAAACCATTCAACAACGGAAGTGTATTGTGTGTTAAGTAATTTATCTTCTTTCAATCAACATTCTAAATTTCATCAAAATTGGTTTTTTTTACCTATTTCAATATATCTTCGATTTATGTCCTAATACAGAAATCTTATCAAAAGACATCAATACATTAGAGTGTAAATCCCAACCCAGCAGGGTACTTCTCAATGATGGCCTTTACGATGACACTTGAATGCCTTAATACTATTTACATAGTTGGTAATCTTTTACCTATAATATATGCTGATATAAAGCATATTTACATTTTAATATTAACCAAACAAAGCTTTATATTAAAATTTTTATTTTCACTTTAAAACTATCAATTGTGAATTATTGCCAAATAACATATCAGTGTCTTCTTTCCTTGGACATTTTGCCAATTTAAGTAATCCAAATTATAAACATACTTCTTTTTTAATATTTACACATTATCATCACAATCAAGTCTCAAAATATGAACTAAAGCTGTATAAACACATTGTAAAAAAAATAAATCATTTTTGCAGTAGCTTTGTAAATAAACAACCACCTTTAGTCTTACAAAAAATGGAAAGCCATGAAAGAACTAATGAAAAGTGTAGCAAAAATATGCCTTGATCACAAAGACAAGAATATGCAACTAGTGTGTATATAAAACTCTTTATTATAAGGCATCACCAATCAGGCATTTTAATATCAGAAGTTATCAAGTGTTATCAAAACCTATATTAATAAATATGTCTGGTTGTCATTTTAATGGCTAGAAGAAGCTTTACTATATTTTAATCTTGCTGAGAAGTATAGACTAAAAATCAATCCTCTGTAACTGAAAACCAGAACCTAATTGAGAGTTATCTAAGATAAAACAATAAGAGAACCTTGGTCAGGCCATTGTCTGGTTATTTCCATAGTGGTGTTAGGATTATTATTATATACTGTGTTCCTGGTGTTAGCAGCAAGGGCGCTTAAAAAATTAATCCACTGGCTCTAGGTAATTCCCAACTCTAGAGGTCTCCTAGAACTGTTTCAGCCAGTCTGAAATCCTAAAAATTAGTCTGTTACTGTGTATATGGTTAGGGCAATGATTTAAAAACATTTCTAAAAATTATACAAAAATGTACTTACTGTAAATAGAAAGAATAAGATAGGTAAAATTAAAACTATTGATGCCATTTACCAAAAAAAAAAATATTTTAATAGCCCTGTTTAAGGAAAATTTGGTTCTTGTATTTCAGCCATTCTACACATATAAATAAAGTGTAAGCACTTTTATGGTACATGTAAGTACTGATAAAAGTACATGTATAAATATTTTATTGCTGAACAGAACTCTGCCAAAATTTTTTGAATTAGCTTGCAGTTATTCAGCTGGACACACAAGTATAATGGCATTATCAAAAGTACTTATAAATGATCCTTAAATCTTCTTTCTAAACACTTTAAAGTTTGTCTTCCACAACACCTATGACGTCTAAGTACAACTTAAACAGCAATAAATCCCGTAAATATTTGTTAAAGGGCATTTTAAATGTAATCCAGGCCAGTTTTTGACCGCTAACTAATTCATACAAGATAAACAAGGTCATTATTAGAAGTTTTTACTTTACTGTTCTTATGGATTATCACTTTATTGTACAACAGAAAGCAATTTGCTCAAAACATGATTTTTATTCTCTAATGTCCAATCTCTTGCTAAAATATTTCACTTGTCAGCTGAATACATATCTTACTTGTATCATCACTGTAGAAGCACTGTCAATAGCACATTGTGATCTGTTTTTCTTAAAATATGTGTCCTGTAAATGCTTTTACACATAAAATACAATCAAATCTAGAAAGTATAAAGTATAGATTATAATTTGATGCTCTGCACCATGTTTCCTCTTTTAAACCTGTTCAAAATTTTTTAATTAAACCATTAAGACTTCAATAGACATATGTGGTTTTGATGTTTATTAAGCATCATTTTTGTTAAACCATACTGGCGGATGACCCTATCTTGCCTGGTACCCAATCTCCCCATACAGCAGTCTTGTCTTTAACGAAAATTTGTTTAAGAATGAAAAATAGTATTTAAAAAGACAAATATATATATATGTTACCAAATGCTGGTTTTTGTTTAAAATAATATTCAACCCGTTTTCTGCAATGGATGCATTGGCAAGAATGGGTACTTGGTGAGATTAGGTCTCCAGCTAGTATACAACTTACTACATGTAAGTGCTCAGGTAACTAAAAAATCAACTGAGAGGCTTTTTCAAGCACATCATGATACCACCGCAGAAGGTAGACAATTGAAATGTGAACAAATGCACCATTGCAGTATTTTGCTGGATATAGTGAAGTGCTGCATACATGTACAGTAAATAAATATGACAGGATCAGTGATCATTCTTTTCCCCCATTATCCCCAAAACTGGCATTATATTTGTTGCATTGTTCATAAGGAATGATTTGGAAAAAGCCCAATAAAAAATCAGACAAAAATTTAAAATCCTGATATCATGTGAAACTGAAGTTTTGCCCACTTTGAACTCTTTTATCTTGAAAACATTATTAAGAGATAGAGAATGTTCATTAACAACCTCCTGAAAGCTCTGATTAAGACAAATAAAATGAAAAAAAAAACCATAAAAATTGGATGAAAAATAACAATTTTCCATATCATAATTGCATTTTCTGCTCATTTTGACTGTTTTTTTTTGGAAAAGCATGCGATTTTGTATGTTTCTGAAGTACATGTATATGGGTGACTGAAATGAAATTCTTTTTTCATCTCTGAGTACATGTATTATATTCTTATTTTTTCTTAATAATTTGTGTTGGTCAGTCTGAGTGATATGAGATTGATTGATTCACTTGATGACATACTTGTATAATTTTTCTGTTGCAACTGAGAAAAATTCATTTCTAATTGTAGTGGTGGCACAGAACCTAAGGGTGCACTTTGTCTGACAGGGCTTGATTATTTTAGAAAGGAAATTGTAGGGGCATGCTTATAAAATGAATACTGTTGTATCTGTGATTTCTCACACCTTTGCCTGACAATAGAGTTTGTGACACGCCATTCATACCATGCAGGAATGACAGATGATTCAACAACAATCATCAATAATAAACATGTGTTTATCTATTATCATTTTAGGGTAACAGTTTTCTCCATATGATGACCTGATATACATGTATATCAACTTATTAATTTTTTTATATAGAATTGGGGTTTATCAGCTGCACATCATGATCAACTTCGTCCATACATTTTTCAGAAAATATGCAAAAACATTCATTCCTACAGCCATGGCAACATCTTCCAAAACGATCAGGAAAAATCATTTTTAATTTAAAATCAAATACATGTTGAATAATATCTAACAGCAATTAGTATAATTTCTTTAAATATCAAAGAAATTCCAAAGCCACTATTTTACCACTTTTTATTCATATCTATCATAAAAAAGGGAGAATCAAGTCCTAAAACATCTGTTTCAAAACATTTCAAAAAGGTAAAACATTTTTTTTTTTAATTTGCATACCACCCTTTCCTGAATAAAGCAAAAAATATCATCTAACAGACAAGACTATAGGTTAAGGATTGGTGCCATGTCAGCTCAAGTGAGGTTTTGACTGTGAGGTGCGTGTTTTTTACTCCATGTTGAAGGCCTCACTGTGATTTTTAGATGAAGAACAGCAATCAAAGCGCTGTTCCTTTGCTTGGAATTTGCTTGTATATATGAGATTTTTGTGTCAAGAACATTTACCCCATACCCCCTACCCCACCCCTTTTTCTATTTAAAACTCTGAATATACATTAACATATGCTAAAATTGCAACTTGGTCAAAGAGTACAACAAAATGTAAAATGCACAAGCACATGCAATTCACAGTTGTAGGGGAACTCTGCAATACATCATTACATGTATGATAATGTATGCATAATAATGTAATTAATTTTGTCAAATAAACAGAAATAATTAACATGAACACCTTATCATATAAACAGAAAGATGTTTAAATTTATTCATTGAGAAAGACAGAAAAATAAACAGTTTCCCTGTCTTTTTAATACTGAAATAAGCATGAACACCTTACATTTGACATCAGGTAAGATAAGTGAAAGTGCATAAACTCTGGATTTATTTTGGCCATACACAAAATATGACTTATAACAAAAGCATTCCTACATGTATACATGAATAATACACTCAACAAGAGCTACATCTAACCAATCTCAAACTTATCAATAAGAAGAGTTGATGAGTTCCAATAACTGTCTGATATATATTTTGTTAATCCAGTCATTTTACCCCTGCTTGTTCTATCAATCTCTTTTTTAAATTGTGAAAAAGCTGTCATCTTTTTTCATTACTGATACATATGGGATATGATAAACATGATAATGTCTTACAAAATATCAATTTGATTCTTTTGTCTAAAATGAATATTGTATTTTCTTTTTAAATGAGATATTTTACATTGTCTGTGGGAGATATTTTATTTTGTCTGTTTACATTAGACCAAATAAGACAACTTGGCCAAGCTTCAAGCAAAAAATTTTCTCAAGTTAACATCTGGTTTAAAAAATGCTTATTTCAGTCATTGTGGAATTAAAGCAGGAGTGGCCAGACTAAAAAATCATCTTAAACTTGAAAAGCAGCAATAATTTGGATTTTTGTATTTGTGTAATATTTCTGGGTTTTTTTTTTTTGGCAAAAAAGCTTCAGAGATCCGGTGGGGGAAGTATATTGTACCGAGTGGTCTAGGGCACTGGACACAGTGCAGGCGATGGAAGCCAGAGATGTCACAGCAGCGTGAGTTTGCATCCCACTGAGGGAAGGACAAAAATTTGCAGGTACAAAATTTATCCCTAACACTGTTAGGTTAATTTTCAGACGTTT